>VYZW01039973.1:0-35031 GCA_013401315.1 Balaeniceps rex | reverse complement strand
GGGGGCTGAGCCTCGCTGGGGTATTGGGGCGTCCTGTGGGGGGTGCTGAGCCTCTTTGGGGGAGTCGGGAGGAGGGGCTGAGCCCGGCTGGGGCTGGGAGGGGGGTCTGATGGGAGCCCACAGCGGGGGACTAGGCCGGCTTCCTCTCGTTGGGGACGGGGGGGAGCTTACGGGGGTGGCTGGACCTCACTGGAGGCTTGGGGGGTTGGTTTGTTCTTCTCTCACCAGGGGCTTTGGGGGGACCCCTACGGGGCGTGCCCCGGGGGAGGCAGGAGCCCGCGTTTGCCTGCCCAGATGATTTGGGGGCTGCCGATGATGGGCCTGTCCTGGTCTTCTCTCACTGGGGGCTTTGGGGAGCCCGAACTGGGGTGGGCAGGGCAGGTTCCTCTCACTGGGAGCCCTTAGCGGGGTCTGGCCTCTGCTCACTGGGGGCTTTGGGGGACCCCTCATGAGGAGGCTGGGCCAGCCTCTCATCCCCGGCAACCCCTTTATATGGAAAGGGGTGTGGGTTGTCTTCGTGGCCTTATTGAGGGTTTTAGGGTACCTCTTTTAACAGGGAGTTGTGGGCCAGCATCTTCCTCCCTGAGGGATTTGGGGGACCCCTTTGGGTGTGGAGGGACACGGTCTCCATCTCCTTGAAGGCAAGGCACTAATTTTTTAGGGGGCTCTTTAGAGGATCCCCTTCTTTGTGGGGTGTGTGGAGGAATTGAGGCTTGCAGCTTCAGGAAGGAGCCCCTCTGGGGATGGGAGCCCTTCCCTTGGAGGGTAAATCTGGGGTCCCCTTCACCAGCTCATCCCTGGGGAGATTCTCCCCCCACCTTTGCTTTTGGGGGCATCCCTTGGATTGCAGAGCAGGAAGGGCTCATAGGCAGCAGAAGCATCCGTAGGAGCCACGTCCACGGATCTGCCTCCCCGCTGGGAAGGGGCTGGTGGAAGGGGGTGGCCATGGTGGGGAATTTGCCTGGGGAAGCAATGAGCTCCTGGAGAAAAGCTGTTCCCAGGAGAGATCCCTGGTAAGGAGGGGAAGTAGGTTAGGAGATGTGGAAGGAGGTAGCTGGAAGGAAGGGGGAGCTCACCCTGAGAAAGTCTGCAGCAGGAAGGGCCCGTGGCTGGCAGAAACTGGTACTGGGCTGGGTGAGCTCATGGGTGCCCTCGCAGAGAGCTGGCGTGGGCTGGGACAAGGTGTGCGAGGGTTCAAACCTTCCTTCGGTGAGTGGGGGCCTCGGTCTTCAACGTGGAGGGGGATGCTTGCAGAGGGAGGAGGAGATCTGCCATGGCAGGATTGCTGCTGCAGGCATGGCTGGGCAAGAAGGGGGACAAAACTAAACCCCTTTGGGATGAGACAGGGGTGCTCTCTGGAGCTGGTGGCCTGCCTTACCCCCCCCCGCAGTCGTGCAGCTTTGCAGAAGGCAGCAGGGATGGAAAGGTACGCTCAGGGATGGGACTGGCTGCTTGGTTTTTCTTCCTCTCGGTCACTGGGACCTCGGGTTGTCCAGGGCTGTGCAGTAGCTGTTTCTTGACAGCCAGAATTGTAATGTGAGCCTGAAAACATCTTTCCATGGGAATGCTTCAGCTGTGTTGAAACTGATCTCTGCCCTCCCACCCCCAAAAAAAAAAAAACCTTAAACTTTGAGCCCATATTTGTGGACTGACATCTGTTAAATCTCTTTGAGGGCTTTCTGTAGCCTCAGCCTGTCAAGGTGTATTTTTCTTAGCGTGTTCCACTTTGTCTTGTGGTTCTTGGGGTTGGTTCTGCCCGTGCTGAGCTGTGCGATACCTCCTGATCCTTACGTATTTGTACTTCATGCTGAGTTGGTTAAGTTCAATTACTTATTAATTACAGGGATTTCATAGCAGCAGGAATGCTTTGCTGCCAGTCTTTGCAGGCTGCAGTGTGTGAAGGACAACAGCATGTGTTTGGGCCCAGCAGAGAAGAGCTGTTCTGACTAGCCCGTGGCTAGAGAGCTGGCCGTGCCCTGCAGAAAGCTTGCTGTTGGGATTTGGCGCTCTCCCGTATGACCCAAATACTCTATGCTTTGATTTTTTCTGTGCAGAGGAACCGTTTGGGGGGGGTGAATTCTGCACCTGGAGGATCTACTTGAGAGAACAGCATTTATTGACCAAGGGGAAATATTTTGTATGCGTTGCAAGGTGCCGAGCTGAAATTCTCCCTTGTGCCTGCTGTGGGGAAACACTTAAAATGCCATGTTTGAAATCAGAGGTAGGTTTTGAGGCCGGCACTTGGAGTTGGGGTTTGGTCCCCAGTGTCTCAGCCGGTGTGAGGTGAGGAACTGACCTTTAGTCTGTCGCCAAACCACACAGCGGCGTTTGAAGGAATTAAGACCTGCAGATAACGATGGTTAATGAGGGGGCATGCGGGGTGTTTGCTCGAGGCTCTCTGGACCCTTGGCTTCCCCCTCCGCAGGGCAGGGAGCAACTGTGGCTGGAAGGGTGGGGGGTTTCCTATTGCTTTATCTGCCACTTCTCATCTCCCAGGAGAAGTTGCTTTTAATTTGCCCATGTATCTTCTTGTAGCACTGCCAGATTGGCTCTCACCCTTTTCCAGTATCGCCTATTGCTTTTGTTAACCTGGCTGCATAAATCAGCCCAAAAAATATTAAGCGGTAGCAGCCACGTTTTGCCGGCGTGAAGACCCCGTGTCTGTGCATGCTCTGCCAAGAGGACGCTAATTCTCCCTGGGCCTATTAAAATCCAACTCTGGCAAGTAAATCTTAGCACGGTTGTGAGTTGGAGTAGAAAACAATAAAACAGGACTCCAAAAATAGCTCTGATTTCCCTTCCTTTCCACAGCAGCACCCTGCACACAATGGTGGGGGTGGGGTTCCCCGGGAGGCACGGGGGCCCGTCCGCCACCACTGCCGCCTCCCTGGCACAGCGATGCCGGTGCCCGGTTTGTCTGCCCTCAGGACCCACGGCGGGTTCGGCAGTCACCGAAAGCTGGACTGCGGGTCTGGAGCCGGGTGGTGGGGCAAGGACCTGGTGCTTTGATCGAAATTGCTGGCTGCTTGGTGTCTTTACACGTCTCACGTCGTGTTTGAGTGCCGAAAGCACACGCAGGTTAAGGTGTTCTCTGAACAGGCTGTTTATTTCCGAGCGGGGCTTTATTTCCACCTCCTGCAACTCTGAGGAAACTGGCCCGGGAGAGAGTTTTTTGGAGCAGGAGCCTGAGAGACGAGATTCTTCCGTGGCATGGCGTTGGTGGAATTGCTGTGGCTGTTGCTGCAGAGTAACGGGGTATTTAGCACATGGTAACTTGTCTTGGGGTCTGTCTTCCCCAGCCCGCTCTGGACACGTGCGGTGCTGGAAGACCCAGAGATCTCCCGTCCCTGCACAGATGAGGGCTCTGGCCGCAGTAACGGGAGCGTGGTTTTCCTCTGTGAGGTGAAGCACAACCTGTTTCCCAGTCCTCATGCAAAACCAAAGGATGTTTTGGGTGTTGTCTGAAGGGATTATTTAGAGTCCTGTCCTCACTACAAAGTCCTTTCTTGCCATCCTTCGCTGCCTCATGCTCCCCTATCTAGCATCTAGCTCAGACCTCTTGCTTTCGAAGGCTGGTTTTGCAACATAGCTATGGCGTGCTCTCTAATCTTCTTAGCTGGTTGTGTGTTTGTGGGTGTTGAGGGCATTGGAGACAGACAATGAAAGCTAATTTAGTTCTTGATTATCACCCTGAATGACAATCATAACTAATCTTGACAGGGAAGAAAATCTCACTAGCGTTTGCTCTGTTTGCAGGGAAGCTCGCACAAAAATAATTGAACAGATAAAGAAGGGATTTGATCTCAATATTGTTGAACTGTGTGCGGTGGAAAACTGGTCCGATCTAGGGGTGATTGCGAGGGTAGGGGGATACCGTACCCCGCCAGGCCAGAGAATTGGTCTCCATCACTCATTCCTGCATCAGAGAAACGTCTGAAACGTTCTGAAACGTCTGAAAATGGCACCGGCTGCTTCGAGGGAAGGTATCGTACCCCTCGATACAGGTCTCGAGGGAATAACCCCCACCGGAGACAGCTTCTGCCTAACCCTCGTGGGGAGTGACCTGTGCCTGCTGTGCGGGGGTAAGAGACATTTCCCTCAGGAGATTAAACTCTTTATCTCTTCTTGCTCTAAAGTCTAATTTTGTGTATCGACTTGGGACAGAAAAAGCTGGTTCTGCTTTGGAAAAGTCCATAACGGTCTGTAAAAAGGAGGCGGCAGCTGCATGCCCTGCTTTATGCGCAGCATTTTGCTGCTCGCACAAAGGGCCCGTTGCCAGAAAATCGCCTTACGAAGTGGTCGGCGGGCTTTACCTTGGCCAAAGTCTTCAAGGGTGTCTCTTTCCTTGACCTCAGACAGTGTAGGAAGTGGATTGAGTCACTGTTGGAAGCTTTATGTTACACACCTGGACGGTGAGAAGGTGGAAGACGCGTGGGGATGCACAGCCCCCTCGCTGCTTCAGAGGTGGGTTGTTCTGCAGTTGCGGCAATAGGAACTCACGAAACGTGTTGAGTTTGGCTTGCAGCCTGGCAAACCTAAAATCCCTCTAATCACCAGCTGATAGATGTCTTTCCTCCCCCCACCTCTCAAACACACCGTCTTCCCGCTAGCGTTCCTGAATTCACCCCGACCTTTCCAGGCTCCATCTCTCGCCTTCCTGCGCGCATTTTCAGGAGGTTTTACCGTGGGTCAGCATCTCTTCCCCTCTTACGAACAGGGCTGCTGAAGCGCAGCGGGGGGAGTGGATTTGCCTGGTTAAGGCTGTAGATTAGAATTGGGAATAATTTGGGTCTCCTGATTGCGCCTTTCAGCCTGTGCTCGGTATGCTCAATAAGACTGCCGTTGGCTGTTTGAGTGAAAAACTGCAAATGTATCTTTTCTTTCGTGAGAGATAACAGCAGTGGGTAAATGAAGAACCCTCGTGTCCTGGGTTTTCCATTAAGCGTACAATTAGATAAATGTAAGAGCTTTTTTATCTACCCTGGTTTAACACTTCTGCAGTATATTTGAACAGAACTCTATATGTGCCTAGGAATGGGTGTGATGACTGAAGCTGGAGAAATTTAAACCCGTTTCTGCCGCCTGCGCTCTCTGCTCCTACTTTGTTCGGCTCGAGATAACAAAGCAAAGGGGTCAGTCCCCATAGGCTTGGTGGAAGCGGCCGCCCCGCTCCCGATGGGGAAGAGCTGCTGGGGACGTGCTGGACTTTGGTGCCTGGCGTGTTACGGTGGCTTTTTTTGTACCCATCGTTTCCCTTCCTTGTTCACCAGTCTGAGCGCTGAGGAAGCAGCGACAGATGAAATATGAGGCAGGGGGAGAGCTTCCTTTCGCTGGGATTCAAACCTGTGCTCGCCAAATGCGAGTTGCAGACTGAAACGTCATTGAGAGGCCTCACGAACACCCGTACTCCAGGCTGCTGTTGGACTGGGATGCTGTTTCGAAGAGCTGGAGCGCAAGGCCCTGCCAGGCTCTTCACTGACATCTCTGGAGGAGTGTCTTGTGATGGTGGTTTTCAGCGTGTGGTCTGCAGAGTCCTCGGGGGCTCATTGATGTTGCTCGGAGCTCTGTGAAAGAGCACGGCTGGGAAACCAAAGCCACTGTCACAGGCTTGAGCTTGTTCGTCAGCATCTTGAACTGAGCCGGAGGAGAATCTGGGTCTACAAAAGGAACAGATAAAAATCATTGCTTTGATGTCGGTCAAAAAGGTTACGCTCAAAAGTCCAGCTCCGTCCTGGCACTGGGTCTTGCGGTCTAGCAGCCCTGTCCGTCTCTGCTCTTCTCAGAGTGGTTTTGCTGATGGTTCAGGGAAGGAAAACCCAAGTAAGCCTTGACCTAGATCATGTCTGTTGCTGGTGTAGAAGCTGATTGCAATTAACTGCTCCTGAGTTTCGAGGGTGGATTTGATACAGATTTGGTTTCTGAAGTGTCCAAAATGCTGTTCCTTTTTCAGCAAGACTAATAGCTCGGTACTTGTTTGCTTTTCAGTAATATTTACTTTTTTAGCCTTCTGAAATGTTAACATTCTTTGTCTTCTTTCAGGGTGTTTCAGAAGTGTTAATTTGCAAGGAATCATTGCTCTCGTGATTGGAGCGGGTGAATGGCAGTCGCACTGTTTGCCAGAGCAATGCGTGTAAATATGCACAGGGACGTTAAAACTTCCTTAAAATGTTGTAAGAGGCTTCTGTGAAAATGGTAATTATCCCAACCTTCTTCTGGTCTCTCCCACGTCAGAGAAATAGGAAAGGTCACTGGAATTGCACTTGTTAGTGTCTTCCTGGGTTTTTTTTAATCTGTTTGGAATAATATTGGACAGGGTCTGGATTGCTTAGCTGTAAAAGAGGAAGGCTGGCTTCCCTTCTGCTGGGTGGTTAGAAATGGGGAAATACTGCTTCGGCCTCAGCTGAACAGCCCTGGGATGGTTCAGTTTGAGGAAGGCTTGCGCCAACAGCCATCTGGCTTTGGGGACTGAGCACTTTACGGGGGGAAATGCGCTGCCTGTCGGGGAAGCCATTTAGCTTGAATGGTCTCGGGGGTATCATGCAACTGAGGAACTTAATGCTCCTCTGGGAGAAGCTGCAAGGAGCTGGGTCTGTTAACGCTGCTGTGGATCGGCTGGGTGAATACATTGCTCTCCCGAGGAGTGGTGGAAGGGAGCCGGCACCGTGGCAGCAGCTGCCCCTTTGCAAACACACCCCATAAGGCGTTGTCGGTGGCGTGGAGCTGTCTCAGTGTTTGGCATTAGCTGGATTTGAGAAGGGAGAGGGATGAAGGCGATGAAGCGCCTGTTTCTGCAGCTGCTACAGCAAGCCTGGAGAAGCTGTCCTGCACTGCTGTGTCCAGTAAGCTCATTAGCTGTTCATCTTTATTTCCAGAGCCTCTCCTGAGGAGGCTGCTGATCCCTGTGGTGACTGCCCTTGTCGCTGGATCTCATCTTCGGCACTCTTCTTCCTTCATCAGCCCTTCTCGGAGCAGAGAGTAATCTGTCACCGCTGCTGTTGTCTCAGCACCGCACTTTAAACCTCTTCCGCAGCTGAATATTGGTGAGAACCGGTGTGTTACAGAAGAAGCAGGAGTGCAGGGAGCTTCTTGGTTACATATTGAATTTTATGGGCATAACGTACAGCCCTGGACAGAGCTGGAGCCAGATGTGTTTTGAGCCAAGCATCGGGAGCTGGAAGATGCGAAGCACTAGCTGGGGGGAGATGGGGACTTAGCAGACCGTCCCCATTAAGAGACAGGCGACACGTGAAGTTGTGGTGCAACTAGCTGCTGCCAGTCTTACTTCTGAGACCACATCTACACGTCAAGGCTCTTGCCAGCCTGGTTCTGTCACACTGGGGTGGGAGAGCAGTGCAGTGCCCGAGGGATTCAGCTGTACGTGTTTTATGCAGGTTTTGCTGGTCTTGCCTTGACTGCAGAGCTGGACTCTGACTCGGGCTTTGCCATGGTGGCCCTGCTGATAGCATGGGATGGCTGAAGGTGCTCATCTGCTAAAAAACAAAGCCTGAAAGATTACTTGAGTAGTTTTTGGGGTGTTTTTCCTTGGATGGTTTGTCAGCTTGGTCAGTACTTTGCCTGAATAAAGCACAAAGGCAGGCTGTGGTCTTAATCTCCAGGAAGCTTATTGCAGACTGTCGTGCAGTAAATTTCCTTGTCTTCTCTTGACAGATAGTTGGGAAATTTTAAGAAGTCTTTGCAGAAAATGAGTCATTTGGTGTACAAATGGGAGAAGTGACATGTTCTTCTTTGTGTCGTGGGGATCTTGCTCGTTAGCGTCAGCATGATGGGGAATTTTGCTTTGTTGAATGCATGCTTTGTCCTTAGGGTCTCCTGGTTGCCAGCAGTTCCTGTTCTTGCTGAGAACACTTGCCGATAGGTGTTCCCAGGTTCAAATGCGGCTGGTGAGTGAGACATTTTCTGCACCGTGCTGGTGGAGAGAGCAGGTTTGGGGGAGCGATTGGGGTGCTTCAGCAGCTCATCTTCCTTCCAGCTAGGGGACTGTGCCGGCCCAAGTCACTGCTCGCTGTCTTTGGCCTAGTGCTTTGGAAATTCAGCCTCAAAGAGGCTTTTAAATTCATTATGGTGAATGAACACCGGTCTGCTCTGCCCCCCCAGCGTGTATTTTTTGTGGCAGGAGCTTGCCGAACCACAGGCTGAAGATCTTTTGTTAAGCATAACCTGCTGTAATACCCAGAGCTTGGCTTCCCCTGTAGCACCAGGCAAGCCCCGACGGGCGAGTGCCGAGGCTGGCAGCGCCTGATCTTGCCCCACACGTGCCAGGGTTTCTGCCCTTGCAGGGGTGTCAGCGGGCAGCAAAGCGTACCACTGCCTCAGGTCACAGTCCAGAGTCTCAGCCCAGGCCTGTCTTGGCAGGCATCTTTGCCGGCGTGCTGGACTGTGGCACGGGTGTATATTCCCTCTGCCGCGGGGAGATGATTGCTAACAGAAACGTGGTAACAAGTGCTTTGGGGTTACGTTGTCTTCAGCTCGGCCAGCGTGAGCCCTTAGTCATGGTGAGTATTGAGCTAGACAGACCTTAACCAGCACCAGGAGGAAAACAGCTTCTTCCCAGCTCCCTGGGGGGATGGCGAGAGCGTTTGGGAGCCCCTTTGCAGCCCTGTTTGGGTGGGAATGCTCCTGCCAGAGGGACAGCGTGAGAAGGCTCCGCATTGCCCACTCCAACAGTGAACTGAACAGCTCCAGCATCGCTTCAACGCACCGACTTCAGAGCTTTGCCTGTGGTAACCTCCCTGCAAGGCAGCTCGCTTCCCCGGCAAGGTGAAGAGGAAGCCGGGCACTGAGGGAAGGAGATTCGCCCACTGTCCTGCAGCAGAAGGTGACAGTACCTTGTGCTCCTGGTTTAACCACATCCATGTTTGGTGGTGGACAGCTGAGAGAAGTGATTTGTCAGTGGAAGTTGCTCTTTGAGTGCTGCTGAAGTCTGGCAGACCGGGCTGGGGGTTGCATGTGCCTGGCCATGGTCTCCACCCTGCAGCGGTTTGCTCCACCGTGAGCAGAGTTCTCTTCTCTGTCCTGTACTGCACAGAAGAGAACCGTGTGCCGTCTGCGGTACCTCCTTCGTGGAGGGAAGGATTCCTTGGATCTGGTTGTCCTTTCGCTGTTGTATCTGGATGTCCTTTCTGTAAGATATGGAGGGACACTGCCCTGCGGTCAGCTGAGCAGCCCTCTCCTGGGACCATCCATATCCCCTGGAAGGGTAAAGGTAACACCTGGAGATTTCTTCCGACTCTAAATGGAGGCAGAAGCTTGAGGAGCAAAGCACCCCAGTGTCCCCTTGTCTTGGGAAAAGTGCATTCGGTGCTCAGATCCTGCAGGTTTGTGGCTGCATAAACAGCACATCGTTCAGCTGTGCTCCTCTCGCCTTGCCAGCTGCTCCCAGTTTGCCTGTGTCGTATGATTTACCGTTCCCTTTCTTCGTCGGTTTGTCGATGATGATTCCAGCCTGAGTTGCTATGGTGACTTTATTGCAAAGGTGCAAGTCCTCCGGCCCCGTGCGCCTGCGGTACCGACTGCTCCTTCCTACTGCTTGGCACAGTGGAGGGGCGAGCTGGGCTGCTCTTAAAGCAGCATCTGATCTTAGAAGGACGCTTGCTGGGAGCAATGGAGAGCCGGCAGCGGGTGTTTTTTGTGAATGAAATGATGCATTGCAGTCCTGTTGTCAGGAGTCCCAGGTCCTGTCCTCGTCCCCTCCCAGGGTTTGGTGTCGGCTCGGGGAGGAAATGGATGGCAGCAGAAGTCACCAGGGGCTGAGGAAGGTGTGGGAGAGGAAGAGGAGGAAGCTGGCAGCATGTTTGTTCTTGGTCTGCTGGCAGGAGGGAAAGCACGGTGTCTGAGGTCTGTGCTGATGGGAAGTTAAGCTGAGGACCTAGTTCCAGCCCAGCTGGGGCTGAGTAACTAAAAACACAGCCTTGACTTTCGTGGACTGAGCAGCGAGTCCTGCAGCCTGTGTCACCCAAAAGCCCCTGCTGCAGCTGGAGGGGGGCTCTGCCTGTCGCTGGCTGGAGACGGGCTTGAGGTCGAGCGTGGGACAGTGACTAAACTCCCCTGCCTTCGTCCTTCTCTCTTCAGGGCAGGACTGGCATGCGTGGAGGAGAGTTGTTATGGCCTGCCGTCCTTCCTGGTGTGGGCAGCAGCCTTCTCCACGCAACTGGAGTCTCTGGCTTTTCATCCCCATCCACCAAAAATCATACTTGGGCAGCGGCGCTGTAAGACTTTGCAGACTGGGTTTAATTGCAGGCGGGTGGAAGCGATCTGGGATAAGCGAGCAGCTCGTGAACATCAGTCAGGTGCAACAAAGCGAATGTCACTTTAATGTGACAATGTTGGTGGCTAACGGCTCGACTCAGTAACGAGGGCTGCCCTCTGCAACTGGAATTGCTGCTTTGGAGGCCACGCTCCTGCCCCGTGGAAGAGCTGGCCGGTGAGGAGGGGATTTTTATTCTTCCTGAACTTAATGGCCTCATCGCTGTAAAAGCTGTGTACAGCTCTTTGAACACTCCTATCGCACCCAGGGGCTGCATCCAAGGGTTGCTTCATTGTCCCTTCCCCGAAACGGTACGGGAGCTCTAAGAGGGCTGATAACCATGGGTAGCGTCCGAGCTGGGGGAAGCTTTCTGTCCAACACCTGGCAAAGTGCAAGCGCTATCTCTGGCTCACAAGCACTGCTTGGGGCTTTTTTAAACTTGGTTCAGAGCCTGGGATCTCTCACCCAGATTTGTAAGTCGAGATCGGATCTTTCCAGGCCGATTCTTCTAAGTAAAGGTTTCATAAAAAATGATCAATGTGAGGCAGTAAGAGCTGTTCTCTTTCATTTGAGAGCTGGGGATTGAAGGCTAAATCCCATGCTTGATTTAAGGCAAGCTGGGATGGTTCTGTGACCAGCACTATGTCTTCAGTGGTGAGATGATGACAGTCTGTTCCCAGGCTCCGGGAAGGAGTAGCTGATTGCCAGAGCGGGTATTTGAGAGCCCTTTCTCTCCCTGCGTGGTCAGGATTCGTGGCTGGGACAGTGCAAGCTGCTCCTCTTGCACTCTCTGAAGCACAGGTAGTGGCCGTAGTCAGCAGCACAGAGTAAGGGCGGCGCTAGGCTTTGTGGTGGAGAAATTCCTAGGTGCGAGCGAAGACAAATTGGGGTTGTGGTGTGGTTGCCAGTGTTGCTTCGGGAGAAACTCCTTGGCTGGTTTGTTCCAGGCTCATCCCAAGCAGCTGCTTGGGAAGCAGGGGTGAAAGGGACCTGTCGTCTCCGATGATCTATGGGCTCTCCGCCAGCCTTGCGAGAGTGCGGCCAGGCTGACTGGTAGGGATGCAGTGGGTGAAGTTCTGCCTGTTCCTGTTTACACAGGGAATGTTTTGGATACCAAACTCTTCACAGAGACGCTTGTGGTGACTGCAAGTTTACGGAGACTTGCTGCTAAATCTAGCTCTTATCAGGAGGAAAAACAGCCTTGTCCTTTTCCAGATCTGGAAGAGAACCTAACAGCTCTCTTTGCTTTGAGGTCAAGTCACAGGTCCAGCATCTTTCCAGGCTGGCCAAGGTATGGTCCGTAGCTTCTGGGCAAAGCAAGACCCAAGTGATGGTTAACTGAGCTCACAGGGAGAGCAGGAATGTCAGGAATGCTTTAGAGGTGACTTGGATATGTCTTGGGTCTTCAGAGCTTTCATGGGGCTCCTGGAGGGCTTGGGGCATAATTGTGATGAGCTCTTGTGATCAGGTTGGAGCAATTTAGGAAGCAGAAACCCCATTACTCGCTGTAGCAGTGCTCCTGGGCTGTTGGGGCAAGGCAGAGCAGTTTGCCTAGAAGTAACTGAAGCGAACGTGCATCTCCGTTGTGTTGCACCGAAGCAGGTGTGCTCGTGGGTGCTGTGTCTGTGGATGGGAGCACCAGCTTCTGAAATCACTTACCCTTGCTCTCTGAGCCCCCTTGCCTGCTTTCTCAATTCTTGTTCACCTGGAAGCTTCAGTTCGGGTTTAGGAGGTGTTTTGGAGGTGTAGAGGATCAGGGAATGGGCTTTGCCCAAGCAGAGTAGTACGTCTTGGGCATTCAGTGTTTTCTTCCCCAATTCTGTGGTCTCCTTGCATTTTCCTTTAGCTGACGGGAAAAGGCTCGCTTTCTGGGTACAAACATGCCATGGGGAAATGGTAAAAACCGCAAAACTTGTTTTAAGTATTTAAGGGGGTGCATGAGCCTTAAAGAAGTTTTAATTGTGTCTGAAGTCTTTAAACATAATTCAGTAACTAATGACACGAGAAATCATCAATAAGAAAGATGAGTGAAGTTTAGACCAGAGTGAAGCTGGAGCAACCAGAGCAGTTGAGGCTGGAGGGATTTTTCAAGGCAAGCAGATATGTGGTGGATCTCTGGGCTGGTCCTGGCATGGTCTGAAGGCTCTGCAGTCACCTCTGCCTGGCTTATGGCTTCTCTGCTTTCTCTTTCACAGGAATGGGGTGAATGTCGAAGGAGCAACACACAAGCAAGTGGTGGACCTGATTCGCGCAGGAGAGAAGGAGTTAATTCTGACAGTGCTGTCCGTGCCTCCCCACGAGGCGGATAATCTTGACCCAAGCGATGACTCTTTGGGGCAGTCATTCTACGACTACACAGAAAAACAGGCTGTGCCCATCTCCATCCCCACGTACAAGCATGTGGAGCAAAACGGCGAGAAGTTTGTGGTTAGTATCAGCTTGGATGGTGTTTTCTGGAGATAGGATGCGTCTGCACTCCGAGCTGGCCTGCTCCTCGCTGTTGGTGACAATTGGTGGCAACGCTCTCTGTCTCCAGGACGGAGACACATTAATTTATTACTGACTGGTTTTGACACTGTCTTATTTAGGCTTGCCCATCTGCACTCTTACTGTGCTTGGTTATTCTTCTTTTGCAGCTATTTCCTATGTGCTGGGAAGCCTTTTATTAACGTATCTGGAATAGCTTGATCTCTTGTGAAGATTAAGTAGGAAGTTATTATTTTGTTCATACAAGCTTTCATATTTGTATCTGCTGTTTTACACCAAGTGTTAAGGACATCTGTGATAGATGAAAAAGCAAAGGGAGCAGATGTCTTGAAGCATAGCTTCCCATCTCCAGAATTTCTTTTCCCTTTAGGGAATGTCAGGGGAAATAGCTGTAAAAAGTCTTTTTCCTTTGGGTTCCCTGCCTCTTCTGTTGCATTTACTGGGGAGGCTGGCAGTCATTTTCCTAGATAATGTGGTCTGTCATCTAAGTACTTGACACGGGTGCATCCTCTGAGGCTTAAGGTTGATTCTGGCTCATCAGGGCTGTCTGGCTGTGGCTGGTAAGGAAGTGTTTGGAGAGGGACCCAAAGTGGGTTGGACAAAGGCACTCATCTGCAGAATTGTTTCTTCTTGCAACATTTGGGGTGTATTTAACCTCCTCAGTCAGCCTGGCCTCGCTTAGCTCTTCTGCTTCCTTGCCTGGCTCTGGGTGGTGTTCGCAGATGCTCGGCTTGCAAACCATCTCGATCGGCCCGTCCGCCAGCACCCTGCGTCTGGCTGCTGCTCTGAGCATGCGTCGGGTCTGAGCTGCACCGAGGGTCAGCAGAGCCTGCAGCCGAACCCCAGCTGGCTCTGAGTTTCAGTCAGCGACTGGTAGAGACAAGCGTGTCACAAGGGTGGTATTCTTCCCCCTGCAAATAGCTGCTTATTGTTAGGAGCACAGTCCTACCCATGTCCAGACCATGTTTTTCTTCTGCTCTGCATGCTGTCTTCATTTTTCCGGAGCCAGGAAACTTTGTGGCCATCAGTGGGGGTGGATGATGAGGCGGAGGGACTTGGGATGAGATGGCAAGTATCGGGTGTTCTAGTTATGCTGCTGCTTTGACTCGTGGCTGGAAGATTTGTGCCGTACGCTGGCTCCCTTCACCCTCCCAGACTGGGAGGTAGGTTTGGCTGGAGCAGCCGCCCTCGAGACACAATTGCATTGCAGTGTGCAGTGCTGGGAGACAGATGACAAACTGGCTCATCACTTTTTCCTCTCCCAGCTGAGGACAGAGGCATTTTCCCAAGGAAGACACAAACCAGCATCAGTGTTGCAGAAACAGCGTGTGTGTGTGAGAGGGAGGAAGGGTGGAGAGGGTTCAGCAGCGCTCGGCTCACCAAAGGAGTCGGGCTCCTGTGCAAAGCGTGTCACTTCAACGTGTCACCTTGGCGTGCGTGTCTCTGAAGGGGACAGGTGGGATCCTTGTGGGTCCCCAGCCTCACAGGGAGCGTGTGCTGTCCCTGCACCCTGCTGTCCCAGCCCTGGTGGGACGCTGTTGGATCAGGTGTGCTGTATGGGGCAGGAGAAAAAGGGTCCTAGAAACCAGTGGTTCTTAAAGAAGCTCAGCGCTGGGGGTCAAAGGGAGCCTCTTCACTGGACTGATAACAGCTACTGCTGTTTGGATCTAGCCCCATCCTGACACCTTCTCCCGAGGTGACGCCGGAAGGGTTGAACGCAGGCTTCTCTTTAAGGAAAAAGCTGTGGTTTTGCTGGAGCACTTTCCCCATGTGAAGGCTGTCAGGCAGGTATCTGGAGCGCAGATGTAGCCCTCATCTGGGGAGCAGGTTGGGGTTTTGAGTCTTTTGAACGCTGCTGAAGCCACCCTCGGTGCTTCGGCACATGCCTCTTGCTAGACTCCACCTCTGTGCTCTGCCTGCCCTTTGGCTTCGGGAGGCCGGCGGAGGGTGATGCTCCTCTCCTCAAGAGGAACGGCTGTGGTTGCAAACGCTTCCCTTGTGCAACGTGAAAAAGCGTGAACCTCCTCTCTTCCCCTCTGCATCCCTTTCCTCGTGTGAAGCTAATTAAGGTAACGCTGCTGCTTGGGACTTCCCTTATCGCTGAGGGCATATTAGCAATGCCTCGATAAGAGCTTGTTGAACTCGCCTGCCAGACTGACCAGATCGGCTTTAAAAATGGAGGCGGCTGGTTAATGAACGAGAAGGGAATTCCCTGAAGAGCATTGCAGTGCTGAGAAATGTCCTGTGACTGTAATTCTGCTCCGGGTTTCCCCTGTTTGGGACCAGAGTCCTATTCCCTTAACGGTGTCCAGAATGAAACTGGAAGAGCGCACACATAGCGAAGAAACTAGTTAATGTGGGGTACTCCTAAAAGATATATAATGCTGCTTCTCCCCTGGGATCTGCCCCGCAGTTGGTGCCTGACTGCTGCCAGGGGCTGTGTCCCGACACAAACCAAGCCTCCTGCTCAGTTTGGGACCTCTCTGTGTCTCGGGGAAAGTAGCCATGACCCTGAATCCAAAGCTCTGGGGCTTTGGCTGCAATGTGAGGCTCAATTCTGCAACAGGCTGGAAATTCAGCAGTAGCTTCAAGCGCATCTGGAAGGCGACGAGGCTCTTGCTGCCAAAAACAACTGATGCGGTCAGCACGGTATTGCTGTGGCATCTGTCTGGTGGTGGCTTGCTGCACCTCAGGGACCCTCTTGTGTGCAGCTTATCCAGGTGAACGCCGCGATGGCTGCGTCGGGGCTCAGGGCCTTTCGTAAAGGGTCTGGGTGGTTTTCTTCTCTTCTTGGAGTAGAAAGACACCTTGAACTCCTGCTGATCCTGCTGCTGTCAGATGGAGGTAGTAGCTGGGACATTCCTCAGCCCCAGGGATCGGCAGTGGCATATTTAACTATTCATACCAGTTTCTCATTCTAGCTCGGACCCTCCTAATTTAGTCTTGCACTACCTGTGGGTGCAGGAAGGCAGAGCTGTGCCAGTTTGGATTCGGGAAACGTTTCTCACCCCAGTGAGCCTCTTCTCCTCCCCGCAGGTCTACAATGTTTACATGGCAGGCCGCCAGCTCTGCTCGAAGCGGTACCGGGAGTTTGCCATCCTGCACCAGAACCTGAAACGGGAATTTGCCAACTTCACTTTTCCGCGTCTCCCGGGGAAGTGGCCGTTCTCTTTGTCGGAGCAGCAGCTGGACGCCCGGCGGCGAGGGCTGGAGGAGTACCTGGAGAAAGGTACTGAGCTGGGAGGAGAGCCCAGGCAGCTGTACGCCGCCTTCCTCGCAAGTGGGGAAACAAATCCTCGGGGTACATCCTTCCACGGGTGGTCCAAAACTTCATGGGTGTTTGTTTACCTGTGAGGGAAAGAAGCTCGTTTGTAGCTGGATTGGATTTTACGGCTGAAGTGGTGAGAGGGAGGTCAGACTTGCCATGGCTTAATGATGCATGTGTTACCGGCTTGCAGCGCACTTCCAACAATAAAATGTATAATTAGTTTTTTAACGCATAACGAGCTTTTATTTATAGTGTCATGTTGCTCACCAGTAATCTTGGAGATGAGGGAGCACAGGGAGGAGGAAGAGGAGGGAAGCTTTGGGGCAGGGAGAAAGTCGTGTTCGAGGCCATTCTCATCAGGGAAGCTCAGCTCAACCTGAGCTTGCTCACGGCTGAACGCTTTGGTCCTTTTTAATGAGAATTGTAATGCCTGCAGCAGATGTTTCCTTTAGGTTGAGTCCAGATGATGGGAAAGTGGGTGCAAAACCTTATCTCTGTATCAGAGTGCCTGGCTAAAAGACCTGACCCCGCATTTTGTAGTGAAGAGATTGTAGATGGGATTTGGGGAGCAATGACCCCTCGTTCCTGTGATGCTGTGTTATTTTCTTAGCTGCCTGGAAGCAGCTCAATTAATTTGTGTGAGTTAACAGCCTCTTTCCGCACCTGGGAGTGAAGCCCCCCCCTTCCCATAAGATGGGTGTGGGTCAGGTATCTCAGCCCTGCCTTGCCCAGCTCATTCGTCTTCATGCTCAGTTACCAGCTGGCTGGAGGAAGGGGCAGACTGGTTGCATCTCAGAGGCAGTTCGGGTCAAAATTATTTGTTGAACTTGGCCTAAATTCCCAAATAGTTTCAGTCCCTCTGGAATAGCTTTTTTTTAGAGGCAAAAGTACTATTTATGAAATTCTTGCCCACTCTGAAGTATAGTCTAAACCTCCCGTTGGCTGTGTGCCTGGGGCCTGGATTTCACCCATGGGGAATATCGCAGTGAGTTACTCAACACCTCTTGTCGCTTGCTATTGTAGGGGATTCAGGCTGGATCAGTCTTCGTGCCAGGACACCTGATACAGCCTGGAAAGCACTTGCTTTGAGAAGGTTTTTCCAGGCTGGAGATACCACCCTTGTTTCACGCTGCCCGCAGAACAGGCGGTTGTGGTTTCCATGTCATTTTTGAGCCGGTCCTGGGAGGGGAGGGCTCCCCCTTTCCCCGGGCACCCCACTAACCTGTGCTCTCTGTCCCGCAGTGTGTTCGATACGTGTCATTGGGGAGAGCGACATCATGCAGGAGTTCCTGTCTGAGTCGGACGAGGTAGGCACATAGGCGACGGCGCTGCGGCTCTGCTGTGACCTTCCTTGTTACAGAGGCTGTAAATGCTTGGTAAAACTGGATCAGAGCAAAGACGTTCCCTGCCAAAGCCTCAGTTGGTTGAATAGAAAACCATGGCAAAAATCAAGGCTGCAGTTTGCTGTCTGTCATTGCACGTAGGAAACCTTTTCTCTGTAGCAGCAGCTCAGAGCAGCTTTGCTGCTGCTCTTGGAGGTGTGCACAGAGCAGAACCAGCCCCGAGGCCTCATTGCGTACCCTGGCTCTCTGGCAAGGGGAGACCTGGCAAAAAACCGCACTCACTGACTTTCCTGCTGGTTTCTGTGCCGGTGGCAGCCCAGGTAACTTTGCATTTGTGAGGTGTTCGTATTCGTCAGCCTTTGGCCAGAAAGGCGGCAGGCACTCTGAATACCAGTCTGTCTGACTCGCTCCTCCTGAGATTTGAGTTGCAGGCAGCAGCAGCAGCGAGTTGCTTTTTGCCCTTCAACTGTTGCTCTTTCTCCAACATTTCCATGGTGCGTTAAGTTGCTTGTCCCAGAGCTTTCCCTCACCCTTGACTGGCAAACCTGTGAATGGAAAATCCTACCTCTCGTGCTCTGAAGTGGTTTGCTCGGCTTCCTGTCTCGGGGCAGAGCTCGCGTCTTCCTCTTTCAGAATTTCCCTGGTGCAGACTGGAATGGGATTCTTGAGGCTTGCAGAGTAGCTGGTTGTTAGAAGCGACTGTTTTAATTAGACAGTGTGAGGCAGTAAATAGTCCATGGAGCTTGGGGCTCAGTTTGTGTGATGCTGATTTCTGTCCTCTCTTCTTCCCTCCTTCAGAATTACAATGGTGTCTCGGATGTGGAGCTCCGAGTAGCGTTACCAGATATAACAACAGTGACAGTCAGAGTCAAAAAGAACAGCACTACAGACCAAGTGTACCAGGTGAGTTAATTTTTTTTTTTGCATTGACTGGAAGATTACGTGATTTGGATGTTAACCAAGACCCCGTGGACACCCACTTGCTCCTCTTCGAGTGCAGGTGGGCATCAGTGACGCTGCTTTGCTGTAGCGGGGAGGATAGGGACGCTAGAGAACTCAGACCTTACACTGAGCTGAAGCAGCTCTTTCACTGGCAGGCTTGGCTGCAAGGACAGAGTCATTGCTGAATTAATTTTCACTGATAATATCTTAAAGCTGGCGGGCGGCTCTAAGCACTAGGCAGATTGTGTGTGATGGCTTGCAGTGGCTGCGGTGGAGGAGTTGGATCCAAGAGCTGCCAGCAGCCAACACACGAGTCTCGCTGTGGCTGTGTGGCAGGACAGCAAGTTGAATATTAAGGGTAGTGACCCTTTTGGGGAATCCTCTGGCCAGATTACAGGTTTGCAAGACAGGCCCAGTGCTTTAAGTGGAAAACTAAGGACAACTGACTTCAACCAGCACTGCTGGAGGAGAAGTGGAAACCGTCAATGGATCAGGGGGAATAAGATGATGCAGGGGAGACCCTTTTTGAAAGGGGAATGGAAAGTGTTGCTGCAAGCGAGGGAGCCAGAGGATTGCAAAAGAGCAGGCTCTCAGGGGCTGCAGATCTGCACGGCAGAGTCCTGCAGGTGGGATTCGCAGCATGCTTGTGCGTTCGGAACACAGCCTGTTGAATTTCACGTTGCCTCCACTGAGGTCTGTGAGTTTTGGCTGTGGCACTAGCGTGCAGGGCTGAAGCGTTGTTGGAGAAAACTCCTGGGGGAGGTGTGCATGCCTCTTCTATTAGGAACTGAAGCTGGAGGCGTCAGAAGGAAAGATGACCTAATTGTCAGCCATGGTGGCACTTAAAATCTAGAGCAGTTTACAGGAAGGTGAAAGCAGGAGAGTCTAAGCCCTTGCTTAAGAAAACATCTGGTTTTACTGGAAGAGTAAAATTTGGGTTTTCCGTGGTGACTAACACCTCAGGTTAGGGAATACTTGGGAATAAACCTGTATGAAGCCAGCCTTGCCCCGGAGGAGGACAGACGGCTGCTGGCTCCTGTTTGCTCACCCTGTTTTCCTGTTCGGTTGCTCTTTAGGCTGTGGCTGCGAAAGTCGGAATGGACAGTATTACCGCAAACTACTTCGCCTTGTTTGAAGTGATCAATCACTCCTTTGGTAAGTCTTTTAATCCCCTCAGTGCTGACGAGCAACTGAGGAGAAAGCTCTGCAGTGCTAGCAGAGCCGGTGGCACTGTCAATTTAGGTCTTATCTCTACTCGCAAAATCAGGAGCCCCCGGGAGGAACGGGCAGGCACAGTAGGCTCCGATAATGAGGAGCCCTCAAAGTTTGATGGCTTTTTTTACTGTCGCTTGACTTTTTCCTTTCTCAAGCAGTTCAAGAAGATGAGCTTTTTGTTAAACCGAGATGCATTTTACTTTAGTTCAAAAGGTCCGGCGAGCTTAGAAAAAGTGGGCAGCGTCACTGCAACACAGCCGTCGCTGGAGAGGGGAGCACCAGCAGTGGCTTGGGATGGATTTTTTCCTTTTCTTTTGCTGGAAAGGAAACTGGATCGATGGCAGACTTGGTCTGTACACGTGTAGGTGTGGGTCAGTGTCCAGGTCCTGGACGGGATGTGCTGCAAGCTGCATCTTAGCTTCTCATCTCTCCTTCCGTGGTTAAATCCTGATGGTATTTGAGGCTTGACTGTGGGATTCTGGGCAATCATTTTGGCACTTAAGTAATTGCCATCTTTCCAGCTTAGCACGTGCTGGAGTCTCCTGGCTGCCGTTCAGATCCCTGGCCGCAGCAATCTCTGTTTTCACCCAGCTTCATGTTGGGTTCGCTGAAGCTGTAGAGAGGCCAAAATGTCGTGGCCACACCACAAAATGGGTGTAGTGGTTGGTTTGTGTTTTATTTTTTCCTGGTGCTGGGTTTTAAGCCAAGTGTGTTTCTCATTCCCAGCTGGGTACCTTCATTTCTGGACTGTCATCTCTATATGCCTCAAACTCATCCTGTTGTTACAGCAAACTGTGCCTTCTAGGAAGAGATTTCTAGGGCTGTTCCTTGTGCTCACAAGATTCTGGCTGAACGGCCGGGGCAATTTTTAGCTACTTAAAGCTCTCCTGAAATGACTCATCTCACAGAACAGGCTAGGTTTGCATACAGATGCTGACCCTGGGGCAGCCAAGATCACCAGTCTCCTGTAAAACTGTTGGCCTCGCAGAACTGCCTCTGCCACCGGGTTTGTGGTCACTTTTTGAGGGTTACTGGGTGCTGGTGTGTCAGAGCAGGGCACGGACATAGTGAGGGAAGACCAGGGCTGGAGGGTCGACATGCTTCGAGATTGCCAAGGCCGGGCAGGGCTGTGCGGGTAGCCTCGAGCGGGAATATCTGCTCCTGGGAGATGGGATGCTGCAGCGCACTGGCACAGTCTCATGCAGGAAGCTTTTAGGGTGCCAGACTCTAACTGGGGCTATTAATTCCTTGTTCCTGTGAGTGTTGCACTTCTCAAACTGCGCTGGAAAGTAAAAACTCCAGTTGACCTTTATGGCTCGTGCTTTCTGCACACTCGCCGTGAACATCCACATCTATTCCTGTCTGGATACACTCCATTTAATTTCTCTGGAAACCATAAGCTCCATCTGCAGTGAGATAGTGACCATATCCCTACCTGATGAAGGAGGCGTACTGGCACTCGTCTTTTTTTGTCCATCGTAGCTGGGTAAAGCAGATTTGAACACAGTAAATGTCTCGACTGGTGGCCCAGCTGCTCCAGCTTGGTTGAGCAATGCAGCAGGTTTTGTCTGGGCTCTGGTGGCAGCCTGCCAGGTTTGGGGGGACCTTCTGTAGTCCCCCCACACTGTGGGGACAGTGCATAAGGTCCAGGGCACTGTGATCCTAAGGCTCAGGCAGGGTGGACCTCCCTGTGCGTGGCAAGTGATGAAGTCAGGCTGTTGTGCTGATGCTTGGGAGCCACACTGAGCTCTCCGACGGCCAAGAGGAGTTCAGTCTCATGCAGATTCCTGCCTGTGCACTAGAGGACCAGCCTAGTCCAACACTATGGAAGCAGGCATTGAAAAAAGCTGGATTTGGTCAGGGAGGAGAAGAAAGGGCCTTGGAGCAGAGCTGGGGTCCTGATCCCGGCTGGCTCAGCTAAAGGGCATCGCTGATGTTGATTTGTACGGCAGCCAGGCTGTGGTCACAGACGACGCTGCTGACACCGTGCGGGGCTGTGTGCTTACCTCGATGTCTTGTGCATTTTCCAGTGCGCAAACTGGCACCCAACGAATTCCCCCACAAACTCTACGTGCAGAACTACACCTCAGCGGTGCCGGGAACGTGCCTGACCATCCGAAAATGGCTCTTCACTACAGAGGAGGAGGTTCTTCTCAATGACAACGACCTGGCAGTCACGTACTTCTTCCATCAGGTAGGTGCCCGAGAGCTGTAATTTTTCACTGGAGGTAAGGCAACACAAGTGCCCAGCTCCCAGAACTGCTCCAAACACCACTATCCTTTGGCGTACTGGCAACTGAGTGTGAAATTGAGGGCCGGTCTTGCCTGGGTAACTTCAAGGAGTAGAAGTCCATGGTTGGGTAAATTGGCAGCACTGTGGTGAGCTTGTGGCCAAGTCACAATCAGACTGGGAGGCAGGACTTCTGCCACTCTCCCTGTGGGGAAGTTGCCTTCCCAGAGCGAGCTAAAAGGATCCTGGGAGGCCGCACTCCTTGGGTCAGATATGTTTTCCTCAGTTCTGTGTGTTGTCAGTGAAGATGTCTGTACGGTTGGACTTGATGATCTTAAAGGTCTTTTCCAACCAAAAGAAAAGATTCTGTGAAAGATTCTGTCTGTGACCGGCCGGGGAACAGACTTCTCCCTGTTCACCCTAAGGAATGGGGGCGTTTCTGCTTGTGATTTCACTTTATAGCAGATTCTCTGGGCTGAAGTGAGTCCGAGAAGAGCCATGTTCTCCTATTGCCTGTATAAAGCCGGGCTAGGATGACCAGCTCAGAGGTAGATAACTGCAGAGTTCAGGAAGATGAATCCTCCTGCTGCCCCAGCACTCTCTGAACAGGGCCTGTACTAGCCTCTGGTACAAATTGAAATGAAAATAGTAGTTGTCAAATTCTTTGATCTCCTAGACTGGCTCTTTACTGGCTGGCGGTTTTACAAGCTGCTTTGTGACAGGGGCAGGAGTCCTTGCTGGAGTGTGCAGCTGAGGAGCGAAAGCAAGGGGCCATGTACCTGCTCAGCCCTGAAGGAAAAGTACATTTTCATGCCAACGCTCCAGCAGCACAGTGCGTAAAAGCCAGCACTGCTCTGCTGGAGATGGCTGTGTCTGGAGTGGAAGGGTTGTACCAGCCTGTCCTTGCCTGTGGCTGAAGGCAGAAGCAGGATACCAGGTACCAGCATTTCCAGATCCATCCTCTTTTGCTAGGGGATGTTCTTCCAAAGTCCTCCTAGGCGCCTAGGCATCTGTACGCTCCCCAAGGCGGCCAGAGGCTCGTGGCAGGAGTCAGCGAGTGCGAAGAACCACCCCTCTGAGCCTGGCCATCCCTCTGTCTCGCTGGGTACACTGGTCACCTTCTGGGGCTGTGAATTTGGGTGGCTGTTCAAAGCAGCCTCGGGGCCAGCCAGGGAAGGCAAAGCATTGTGACTCGGTGAAGAGATCCTCTAGTCTGACCTCCTGGGTTTCCTTTCCCTTTTTCTGTTTAGGCTGTTGATGATGTCAAGAAAGGCTACATCAAAGCAGAGGAGAAGTCCTACCAGCTACAGAAGCTGTGTGAGCAGAGAAAGATGGTCATGGTGAGTTATCCTACCTGTCCTGTTTGCTTTCCTTCCTGTTTGCAATGCTGTGTCTGGAAAGGAGACACTGGAACGGGTTGCCCAGAGAAGTTGTGGATGCCTCATCGCTGGAAGCGTTCAAGGTCAGGTTGGACGGGGCTTTGAGCAACCTTATCTAGTGAATCATGTCCATGCCCGTGGCAGCGGGGTTGGACTAGATGATCTTCAAAGGTCTCTTCCAACCCAAACCATTCTATGCACAGCCTTGAAAAACACATCTTTTTTGGAAAGCAATAACCACGGAGAGCTGTGGGGGCGTGGGCTTAGCACAGGAGGGATTGGCAGGGCATGCAGACACGCAGGAATGCCAGGCGCAGGGCTGGGCCGTGCCCGAGGGTCGGCTGCTGCATGAACCAAAACCGCCCCTCGTGCCTGGCGCATTTGAACAGCGGCTTGTCCTTGGCAAGATCACCCATTGACTCCGCTCCAAACAAGGCAGCGATAAAACCTTGTGGGTTATTGCCAGTGTTGAAAGGTGAGGTGCTTAACACGTGGTGTAGCAATCCTTCACCTGCAGCCCTTCAGGGATGGCTGTTTCTTCCTAGTAATCGAGAGGCAAAGGTCTCTTTCTGCTCAGACTGCCTCTGAGGTAGTGGTGCTGGGCTAGCCAAGGGAGGGGTGGGTCCTGGCCCACTCATCATGCAGAGCGTGCCCCCTCTGTGCCTTAGTTTTGGGGTTTTTTTGTTTGGTTGTCCGGCAAAAGTCTTCCCAGATTGCAAATCCTGTGTCAGAGCTCGCTGTCTGGTCAGGGATTTTCTGCCTCTCATCACTTTGCCCAGCGAATGCTCGGGGGCTTGGTATGACTCGATGAGCCTGCCTGGCTTGGACGTGGGGGAGTGAAGGGGATGCCCTGAGCTCATCTGCTAGATGCAAGCTTGGCTTGAAGATCAAACAGCAGAAGAATCTGACTTGTAAATAAGTTCCTTGGGTTGCTCGGGGCTGCTGGTACGAAATGAACGATGGCTGCCCTTTCCCTGTGCTGCACCCCGCCTGCGTTCTCATGGCCAGCACGGCCGCTCTCGAAGAGCAGTGGCCTTGGGGATACCCTTCTCCAGCTTGGCTGGTCTTGGTCGGGCCTCTCCTCAAAGCCCGTTTGACTGCGGTAGTTCTTAGAGGCCCCTGCTGGGGGACTGCCCTGGGGTGGACCCTGGAAGGGTCACCTGAAATGCTAAGCCAAGAAGGTTAATTATTAACTAATGATAAGGATCGGTAAATAGACCCTTCCTCCTGTCAGTTGTCTCATGGCTCTCTTGTTTCTGCTTGTCTTGCTCGCTTTCTAATGACCATGGAAAGCTCTGAATCTACACACAGACATACACCGGGTGCAGTAGGGCCCTGGCCTAGCAGGAGGTCAAGAAGACAACGTCTGTGTCCCAAAGAGCCTGTGAAGTCAAAGTACTTCATCCTCTACCTCCCCCATGTTATTAAGGGTCCTGCCTGGAGCACAGTGCTTGAGAATTTGGCCCCTTCCTCCGGTCTGGATGTGGCTTGTTCCGAGGCTAAAAAGTCACTTCAGACTTTGTTGTAGTTCTGCCCTGCGTAAACCCTTCTCGTGCAACGAGAGGCTGCAGGGCTCTGGAGCACCAGCCCCTGGAGAAACTCCTGGCTTCTACCACGTCCCGAGCTGTGACTCTGAGCTCCCAGCGCTTCTCCGATTTCCTCACGGTGCTGCTTTGTCTGGGCTACACTCGGAAAGGAAGAAATAGCCAAAATACCTCTTTGGACCTTTTCACGAGTTGTAGCATTTGCATCGAAGGACTCCTGAGAAACCCAGATCCCACATCTGCCCGGCAGCCTCTTTTTCTGGTCTCATCTTCAGCCCGTAACGATCAGGAGGATGGCTGTAGCGAGAGTGGTGCTTTCGGTCCCAGGGCTGCTTTAGCTGTTTGCTCAGGTCCGTACCCTTCCTGGGGGAGCACGGTCACGCTGATCGGCGACTCCAGCTGCACCGGCTCTCCTGGGAAGGGCTTTTGGCGTTCGAGGCCACGAGGAGCTCTGTGCACATCTGTACCTGGATGGATCCACATTTTGGGGAGGGGAATTGAGCAGCTGGAGGGGTCTCCTTCCTTCCCCTAGCGCAGCCCTGCTGCCTGTGGGGTTTCGGTTTCCTTTGGAGGGGATCCAGCGTCCCTGGGCTGGGGTGAAGCCAGGGGTTTCCAAGGGGGTGATTAGCACTAGGGTGTGCGAGAGGTGGAGGCGATGTGAGAAGCAGGAGGATGCAGGGGTCCCCCTCCCTTCATCCGAGCAAGCTAACGCCTGCGACTTTCTCTCCGCAGTATTTAAACATGTTACGGACATGCGAGGGTTACAACGAGATCATCTTCCCCCATTGCTCCTGTGACTCTCGGCGGAAGGGACATGTGATCACAGCCATCAGCATTAAGCACTTTAAACTCCATGCCTGCACAGAGGAGGGCCAGCTGGAGGTAAGGCGGTTTCTGCCGTGAAGTCCCCGGGAGCTGGGCTCAGCCCCTGGCCTCCACCTCGGCTTTGCACCAGCACCATGTCCCCGAAGCTCTGGGGCTCAGGACTGCTGCCAAGAGGCCTCTGAAGGGATTTTGGCAGTGGCTGGGAGCGCGGGGGTTTATCTGGCCGTTCTGTGGGTGTTAGCGTGTGTTTCCACTGCTGCTTCCTCAGCTCATGCCCGTCTCTGCAGCAAGGCTGTCTTGAGGCATCCTCATTCCACCTTTGTGTGGCTTTGCTTTTGCCACCTGATCTGCCTTAAACTTCCCCTTCCTCGCAGTCTGCTGGGCTCTGGCCTCATCTGGGTTTCGTCTTCCTTCAGAACCAGGTAATAGCATTCGAATGGGACGAAATGCAGCGGTGGGACACGGATGAAGAGGGAATGGCGTTTTGTTTTGAATACGCACGAGGAGAGAAGAAACCCCGATGGGTTAAAATCTTCACCCCCTATGTAAGTACCCCTGTTCTGTGCAGATGTGCTAAGGAAAAGCCCAGAGCCTGCTTGTTTTCCCTCTACAAGGTGGAGGAGCACCCTGTGCTCCAGCTTTCGGGGTGGGAGGAGACGCAGGGGCCGGTGGCCACCAGGAGGAGCCCGCAGCACAAGGAGCTCTGGGCAGGCAACCGGTGCCAGACTCCCTGCGGCTGGAAGCCAGGGTGGCTGTCTGGCGCTGCTTGCTGCTCTGAGAGATTCCTGCTTTCTCTTCGCAGTTCAACTACATGCACGAGTGCTTCGAACGGGTTTTCTGCGAGCTCAAGTGGAGGAAGGAGGTAAGAGCCCCTGCGTGCAGGGAAACGGCTTCACCTTTTACAGGAGGCTTTTAGTGGCAAGTGTTTCTGCCTGGTCCTCAACAGCAGCTTGTATGGGGAGTCATCGGACGCTTAGAGGAATGATAACGGGTCTCCAGGGAGCACGGAGGTAGACCGGCTGGCTTTCAAAGGCCTGGGCTCTGTAGGTGGAGGGTGTTTCACATTGCAGCTGGAGCAAGGAGCTCCTGGTGCTGGGAAAGCCTCATGCGGGTGTGACTGACCAGGACAACCAGTTCCTAGGCTGTGCGACTGTGGCCGGCCCCTCCCGGCGTCTGCTGTCAAATACGGATGGCAAAACGTCCGTCCTCTGGAGAGATTATGCAGGTTGCTGAATTATTCAGAAAGGGTTATGAGAGCCTCCAGTGAAAAGCTGTTGAGACGTACAGAGAGGTTTTGGGGTTGGTTTTTTTCTGAATCCCAGCCTGAAGTACCTGCTCAGCCTTCTCCCATCAAAGCCGTGCTTAGACCTTGCTCTGAGCCCTGGGTGGGGAGATGCACGCGAGCCAGCCTGCCCTGCCTTCATCCCCGCTGCTGTGCTTCCCCTGTCCTCTCCTCCCACTTGAGGGAGACATTTTATCACCTTCCGTCCATCTGCTGCTCCTCCTTGGGGTTGCCCCACATCTGTCATTCCCCAGGGACTGCTCCTATTGGCTTTGCTTGCAGGGAGGAAGCAGAGAGCAGCTAGAAAAGCCACGCGCAGTCAGCTTCCTTGGCCAGCCCCGGGGTGCTCTGGCCCGGGTTCGCCCTGTGTGAGGCTACCGAAGCACCATCCTGTGTCTCTGCTGTCCCAGAGATGTTGCTCTCCCTTGCGGGGTCAGAGATAAGCAACTGTTGGAGGTTGGATCCTTTCTTGTTGCCCTTGATCTGATCAGTGCTGTTGGCATCAGCCCTCCAGTTTCTGCTGATGTTTCTGGCATCAGTCCTCCGGTTTCTGCCAGGTGATGGATTTGGGTACCTGAGACAGGGCTTAAATGCGGCAAGTCTGAAGTGGTGATCCAGGAAAATCTGCCCTGCAGCTGCCTGCTCCTAAATGGGAACAATGCCTCCCTCTTTCCTTACCTGGAAGTTTCCTGCCTGCTGGGCATCGGCCCGTGGCAGGGGTGTTGGTGCTCGTCCTCGGTGTGGCTGGGATCCAGGGTTGGCACCGTGCTGGGTGTGGGAGGCGTGTTGGAGACGTGCAGAGAGCGCAGGGTCTGGACCGTGGCAGCCGTGCTCACTGGAGGTTGTAACAGCAGGATGAAGCGGTATAAACCTGGAAGAGTTTTCCAGGAAATAAGAAAATGGGATTCTTGGCTTGCCTTAGCTTGAGGGGTGGAAGCTGAAGCTCCCACGAGTGACCAGAGACCTGCAGGCAGGGGCGAGGAGACCTCCTGGTTGCTGGGCTGTGCTCCAGAGTCTGCGGAGTCCCAGATCAGCCCTTTTATCTGGTGGACGATTGCAGGAGCAGCAGTCAGGAGCCCCCCCAGAGCCCAGACCCACTTTGTCCCAGCCCTGAGCCTTGTAGGAGGGAGGCTGAGAGCCCGCATAGCGTGTGGTTACACAGTTCGGCTTTGTAAAGCACCCAGCGCTCCCCGTGCACCATGTGCAGAGCCGAGGAACTTGGCTCCGGGGTTTGTGTCTCAGCTGGAGGTGACACCGCTGTCCCTCGTAGGAACAAATCTTTGTGGCTTTCATTTTGTTTCATGAAGTAGAAGCTTCCCGAGTGGGTTGCCTGGCTTATTCTCCGAATCCCAGCTCCTCTGTAGCTCCCTGTGTCTGACGTCCGTGGAACACCCCGGATCCCGCCCCGATGCTCTCCCAGCTGCTCCACCACCAGCTGTTCAGTCTCCTCCCGTCCCCCCCGGGCTCTGCGTTTTTATTTATACCCTTTTTATTTTTTTCCCTTGTAAAGGTGGAGGAGGAAGCAACAGACAAGGATAACAAGAACTGCAGTAAAGACAATATGTGCAGCAAGGTAATTGGGCTGAAAACAAACAGCATCTGTGCTCTCTGAGCCAGTCTGGCTGCTCTGCTGCGGATGTAGTGTCCCTCCTGCTTCTCTGCTCCAGTTCCTGTTAGCGTAGGACAGTGTCCTTTCATAGTGGCTTCTCCTTGGAGGGGACCCGCAAATAAAATACCCTACTGCTGCTTTCCATGGGATAGAGATGGCTTTGCACTTAAAGGCCTCTTTCCTGACGGTAGAAACACACGGTCCCGACTTGCCCGTTTCCTGGACTCTGGCAATCTTTGGATGACCCAGAATATGACGCTGCAGCTGATGGCTGAGATCCGAGCCGCGGCTCCTTTGGCCTCCCCGGAGGAGAGGGAAAGGGCGCAATTGTAAAGGGGACAAATGCTTTGGCTCTGCACTTCTTTTAAAGGACCAAAGACTTGATCCTGCAAGCCGCAGGCTAGCGGCGTGTGGTTTTTCTCTTTTGTTCTGCAGTGGTGGAGCAAAGACCTTTAGGGATTGACAAATGCCGTTCACAGCGCTGCTTTAATAGCAGGGAGCAAAACCACTGGTGGTGTAGCACCTTCTAAATGCGCCTCTCTCTTCCTGCTGCCCTCTGCCTGGCCATTTTCACATTCAGCCGGGACAGGATTTAAAGCTGAACACTTTGAATTGCTTCAAGATGTACTGGGAAGCATCTGTGGATGTTGCCTGCCTGTCTCTAGGATATCCCCTCGTAAGCTTTTATCCCAGCACCTTTGCCGTAGCGTAGGCACAGACAGGGCTTGCAGAGAGTCATCTAACACTGTACTGCCCCGGCGTGGCGGTGCGTGCCAGGAGCTGCAGCCTCTGCAGATGCCTCTCTGCAAGCCGAAGGCTCATAGCATCCTCCACGGGGATGCAGACGTGCCGTTCTGCCACCGTGGACCCAGCGCTTTGCCGTACTCCCACTTCAAATTTTTACTTCTTTGCTCAGGCATCGGAAATAGCTGCAGGTTATTTAACTTGTAAGAGAGAAAGCGCGGTTGTGTGTAGTGAGGCCGAAAGTTGTTAACCCCAGCGGTACTGGTAGGTGATTCTGTTGGGCAGGAGTTGTGTTGTGTTGGCTAGAAAGCGTTGGACATCAAAGAGGGAAAGAGCCCCTGTCTGACTGAACAGAAAGCTGTAGTAGACGGTGTGGGATGTGTCACCCGTTCAGGAAAGAGCCGTGAAACGCGGGGGTGTGGGAGCCTCCCGCCCTGTGTAATACTTCCTCTGCCAAACAGATCCTGCACGATAACGCTCCCCGCGATCACGCTGGGGTAAACCCTCTAGTCCCAAAACACCGAGTGTGTGCTGCACGGGGCGTGTTTGAGGAAGCACAAAGGCTCTGTGTGCAGTCGTGCACGTGTTCCTGTATTGCCCCTTCAAACTTAAAAGCAGGCGTTTGATGTCTTCTCTACAAAGCCTAGAGACACGGAGAGGGATTCGCTCGTGCCGCTCGCAGGGGAACGGGGCACCTCTGCAGAAACAGCCGCAGTTCGCCTTAGCCGTGCTGGGGCTCTGCTCCCCTTCTCGTCACTCGGGGCGAGCCCCCAGGAAGGGCCTGAGGATTGTCTGGCTCTGGAAATTAAACGGCCTCGTTGAGCAGGGGAGCTGGTGGGTGAGTCAGGAGAGCTGGGGGCGGTGGAAGAGCTGTGCCCGGAGCTGCTGGCTCCCAGGGACTGCTTAAAACTTGTCCCTTACTTATCCCCAGCAGCGAGTGAACCGGTTTCCCTCCAGGGAGGAGGAGGAGGTGGCGGTGAGGGCAGCAGACCTCCCTGGGAGGATTTGTTGCAGTCGGCGCAGCCATGCCAAGGAGCGAGCTGCGAACCAGGCTCTGGGCTTCGCGCTGCAGCCTTTGAATGCAGCAAAAGCTGCAAGGAGCAGCCTCTGCCATCGCGTCTCCCCTCCCCAGGTCTCAGACCTCGCTGCAGCCCCAGCGCCGATCAAGCCACGGGGAGCGATGGGAGCCGAGCGGCCACAGCTCGTGTGCCAGCCCAGCTCGTGCGGGCTCAGGAACCGGCTGTGGGTTGTGCTGGGCTCAGTTCTGCTTCCTGCCGGGGCTGCTGCTCGAGGGCTCGCCAAGGAGCGGCTCGCAACGCTTGCTGAGCATCGCCTCTTCCCCGCAGCCCGTGACGTCTCTTCCTGGGGCCGTGATAATGGCTCTGGAAATGGAAACCAGGGGAATTGTTTTTCCTTCCCTCTTGAATCGGCTGTTCCTCCGTACTAAATATCCCATTACTTCCCTGCCAGGGAAATAGATTTTTCTCCCCTTCAGTTTATACGCGTCTGCGTGATTTTACTTGTTACACTGAGAGCAGCTCTTGGCTGCAGCTCCTGGGTGGTGCCTCCCCCAGGGTGTGGATCACCACCGCGCCTCCCACCACCCCAAAAACTCGCTTTGGGGCACGGTGCATCCCCCTGAATGCTGCCTGTTCCTACTGATCCCATCACCAGTGTTAGGGGAGGGAAAGTTGATTCCAGATCAGGAGTATTTCTGACCAGTCGCTTGGTAATTTTCTCTCCCTAGTGTAAAATAAAAAGATTGATGGAATTTGGCAGATACCTTACAGATATATTTAGTGCTCTGTAAAAGGCTGACTTGCCTCCCAAACCGCAGATGCTGGCTGATAACGCTGGGTGCGCTCAGGAAGAGCAGGTTTGAGGCTTAGCCGATCTGCTGTCTTGCTGAGAAATAAAAGCCCAGCTCTTTGTCGGACCCTTGTGGTCCCCGCTGCTCATGCCCAGGCGCTGAGGGGACATGGTGGCCTTGCTGCATCCCTTCTCAGGAGGAGGTGAGGTGTGCACAGCTCCTTGGAGGATGAGGCTGGCTTGCTGCAGGTGACAAACTCCGTTTGGGGATGTCAGGGTGGCTCAGACCTCGGGTGAAGTCGTGGGACAGAGGCCATGCCATGGGGCAGAGGGCAGTCACCGGTGACCCCCGTGACCAAGCTGGGGCAGGGGGGACACAGGGAAACAGCTCCGTCCTCCTTCTGCGACGGCTGAGCTGCTGCTCAGCGTGGGTTAACTCTTGCAAGTGTAAGTCTTGCGAGCGGAATTTGGGTTATTTGCAGCCTCTGGCCCTTTTCTAGAGGGAGGGAAGCTTGGAGAGCCAGGAGAGAACGGGGCTTCCTGGGGGGATCCGTCCAGTTCCCAGGGCTGCTCCTGCCCTCCTTCCTGCCCTCCTTTAATCTCCTGCTCGAGCTTCGGCTGTCGGGCTGAGCCACTTTCCTGCGGGGCATTATTTGCCTTCTCATCTGGCTGTCGGGGCCCCGCGTGTGGGGAGGATTCATTAGTGCCGGAGCGTAGCGGGAATACGCTGGATCGAGGGCTCCCAGCAAGCGCCGCGGCTCTCCGGAGCAGCAGGCAGGAGGTCCCTGGTGCGTCTGAGCCCTCGGCTCATCCTTACCCTGAGCTGCCCTCCGCTCAGGGGACTCCCCCAAACGCAACGGGCATCCTTGTGTGCGGCACATCCCCCCGGCATCCACTGGGACCTGGATGAAAGCGTCGCTGGGACGCCAGAGGATGCAGCGGGGCAGCTGGGAGGCTGGCCAGCGCTCTGGTGCGATGCAGAGGTGGGCAGAGCAGGCTGGTTAAATCGCGGTGGGGCTGCTCAGTGCCGAAACACCAGTGCAAGCCCGTAGGATAGAAGCAGGGCTGACGGTGGGGGTTCCTGCACGGGCCAGGAGCACTTCAGCAGCCCTGAAGCCGGCAGCGGAGATGGGGTCCCGCGCAGAGGACACGGGAGCACGCAGGTGGGATGCGGCAGGACCATCCCTCACCTTCTGGGATCTTCTCCCATCTGGAGAAGGAGGGCAGCAAAATCATCCCAGCTTGGCTTGCCCTGGTGGGTGGCTGCCCCGAGCCGCCCTTCCCGAAACCTGCTGCTCAGTCGGGGCCACGGCAAATCCCCGTCTAGGAGCGGCTGGCTGAATCCCCGCTGCTCCTGTAAGACCTGGCTTTCCCCAGCTCTCGCCGCCGGGTTGAGCTGAGGCATCCGCTCCGTGGGAGCCCCTACCACAAGGAAGGCTCCCAGCCGCGCGTGCCGGGTAGATCCTCTCCCCTCCTGCCGTCCCGGTTATCGGCCAGGAGCTCGCAGCGAGCCGGGATGTGGCGGCGGGGAGTTAGAGCCCGGGGCGAGCGCTGGGGACCCGAGCTGGGAGCGACTGCATCGGCACTGGGAGGGCTCCTCGCTCCCAGGGCATCGCCTTGGGGGGGGGGACTCTCGGAGATCTGGGGATGGGGTTTGGCTGCAAGCCCCTTCCCGCGGGAGCTGCCTCGGGCGCAGCCCAGGGGTGGTCACCGGTGGGGTGGAGAGGGGTTCGGGGGAGCCACTCCGTGCAGCGTCTGTGCCGGGACCAGGAGCGGTCGCGGCCGTCCCCGGGCTCTCGCGCGTGGGCTGGGGACAGGCAGACCCCCACGGGTCACCCCCGCTCCCTTCTGCGCTCACAGGGCTGCGGCGTAGCTTGGCCGGAGAGTCGAACCCAGCTCTTCCCCAGTGACATCGCGCTTTTAATGTCCTTTTTCTTCTCTTTCAGAATATCTTTCAGATGGTCAGGTCACAGCAGAGGGATGCGGCCACTTAGCCCCTCGTCACGGAAGAATGTAACCCCCCCCCCAATTAACACTTAAAATTCTGTTATTGTATTAAAGCCCTTAAACTAAATATTATTAATAATAATACCATTTGTGAACTTCATGTTTATGGAATTAAGTAACTAGGATAAATGGCAGGCTCGGCCAAGAAAAGAGGGGAAAACAGTGTTGGATGGCAGAGAAACCGCCCCAGGGTGTTCTGTCTCTTCCTTCCGCTTGGGTCCTGTTCCAGAAGGTGGACTGTGCTTTTATTTTTTACAACTGGAACTAGAAACGTCATCCATTTGCACTGTTCAGACGTATATATGTATGTTTAAAAAAAAAAAAAATCAACCAACCACCCCTAAAAAGCTATATATACAAATACCGTGCACGTATATACATATATATATTTCTTTTAAAATTTCATATCAGTGGCAGTACCTTTTTTAAGCTTGCGTTTTTACACGCATCTCTCCTCCCAACCCATCGTGTTTTTTTTTAAAAAATAACTTTAGACAAAAGAAAAAAAAAAAAAACACAGAAAAAAAGGAAAGAAAAAAAAAAAAGGAGAAAAAAAAAAGCGCAACATTACAGGGAAATACCTCTCCTGGCACAAGGACCTCTACACGTTTACAAGCTCTTGACTTTCTTTTTTTTTTTTCCCCTGTGTTTCGGTTCGGTTCTGGCTATTTTCACACAGACTTTGAGCGACCGTGGGGGACGTCCGGCTCCGGGAGCGAGGGGAGCCCAGCGGCGTGGCCGGGATGGGATCTTGCGGGTTCCAGGATCCGTCCCCTTGCCCCGGCACCCCGAGGCGGGGTGGCTGCCCGCTCCCCTCGCCGCCCCCGCGGCAGATCCGGGTGGGGGTCCGAGACCCTCGGGCTTTTCGGAGGAGATTGGAGAGCGCTTCCAAAAACTGGCCGGCTTCAGCCACGGCGGCAAGTGATTTGCCTGTGGCTCAGGTGGCCGAGCAGTGCCGAGGAGGAGAAATAAGGCAGAAAAGCTTCTTTCCCTGCTTTTGAGCAGGTTTGGGGCTGGTTTCAGTGTAGCTCCCCCAGGTAGCCTGGGGTTTGGGGTGGGCATTGTGATATTTGGGAGCTGCTGGTCCTGCTGCTCCCCCCCACGAGGAGCAAAACACGGATGTGGAACGTGGGTGAGCGTGGGCGAGCATCTCGGGGCCCGCCGGGCACCGTGGGTGTGGGAGGGAGGCGATGGCAGGTGGAGAAGGCCCTTGGTGCGGTGTTCGCCCCTGTCCGCCCCCGTTTTGGGAAGGGGTTTGGTTTCTCTGCCCCTCGCCGCGTTGGGAGAGGTCGGGAAAAGCCATGCGGTGAGGACGGGTCCGCGATGCCGGGATGCAGCCGGCGGAGGGGGCTCGGTGGGTCCCCGGTGGGAGCCTTTGGCTGCCGTGACCCCAGCTCCGGTCCCTCTCCAGGGCTGCCTGGGGCCATTAAGGAAAAAAAATGGATTTAAAACCGCGGCGGGGGAGACACCGTCCCCCCCCCGCCCCCTTCACCGGGCCGCCCCTATTCCCAGGTTTTGGGTTAAATTCCCGGTCGGTGCGGGGCATCCTCCTGGTTCCTCGGCTCTCGGGTGGCTTTCGCAGCCGGGGCTGCCGGGAGAGAGCAAAGGCGAGGCCGTGAGCGGGGAGTTAATTAGCCCAGCGCCGGAGTAATTGGATTTGCGCTGGGCTGTGTCTCTCGCCCTCCCCGGGGCCGTTGTCCTCGGGAGCCCTGTGCCGCTGGAGGCCCCGGGGGGGGGGTTGGGAGAAGTGGGGGGACCCCCTGTCCTCGCCAGCCCCCGGCAAAGCCCCTGCGCCAGAGCTCATCAGTGGCACGAAAGGGGCAGGTCTCAGCAATAATCCCGCCCGTGACCCTGTTCAAGTTGGAGCCGGTGCAACGTGTTNGGGCCGGCCTACGCTTTCCCCCCCCCCCCCACGCCCTGATTTCGCTGCCATCCACATCCTCTTTAATTTATTTGAGAGAACTCTAATTGTCTTCTCACTGCAGTATCTTGTATTTTTTATTTGTGAGTCAGAAATGTGAAGAAAATGACAAAAAAAAACCCTGCAAAAAGAAGGAAAAGAAAAAAAAAGGCAAAAAAGCAC
>VYZW01039972.1:0-30123 GCA_013401315.1 Balaeniceps rex | reverse complement strand
TGTCCCAGTGTCCTGCCCCAGGGACACCCTCCTACCCCATGGTAGAGGGGCTGCTTGCTCCTGGGAGACCCACGATCCCCCCTGCCCCAGCACCCCAGGGAGGGCTGAGCACCCACAGCGTCAGGAGAGGCACGATGCAGCAGGATTAGACCCTCCCCAGCAACTCGGGGTCGAGGGTCAGGGCCTCATCTCTGCCCCTGATGTCCCCAACCCAGGACCGCTTCCCTCCGGGGGGGACACAGGTACAGCCCAGGGGGACCAGGCTCGTCCCCAAGCCCGGGCAGCACCACCACGGGGAAGCGGGGCCAGACGGTGCTTTCTGCGGTGACTGGCACCTCGTCACGCGGCTCCCGCCGGGACAAGTCAGAAAACCTTGTTCACTGCCCGGAAGGTCCCGGCGTGACCCGGTGGCATTAGTCCCCTGTCCCCAGCATGCCACGCTGGGGACCTCATCATCATCCAGCCCTGGGGATGAGGAGGGAGCGGCCCGGGGAGCAAGGGGCAGAGTTAAGGGGACAGGAGCAGCACCAAGGTACGGATGCAGGCTGGAGCCACCCCTACGCTACACCCATGTCACCCCATCACCGCGGGGGTCCCCAGGGAGAGGGACCCACACCCCAGGCGTGAGCTCACCCTCCCCAGCTGCTGAGAAAGGGGGTGGCTGAGTCAGCCTGGGGCTCCACCGTGGACTCATCGCCCCGAGCACGGGGCCCTGACTCGGCCACGCATGACCGAGCGGTGAGGCCACCGGCACAGGGACCAAACTGCGGGGAGCCGGGCATTTTAGGGGGCCACGCTCCTTGGGGAAGGGGCCAGAGAGGGGGGAGCTGAGGCTGAACCAGGGGCACGGGGCTGTATCCCCTCTCCAGCTGCAGGGCTCGGGGGAACGCGACGATGCACAAAGCCGGGGATCCCAAGGGATTCCTAACACGCTCCAGACCACGACTGCAAGTAATTAAGGCGGGGAGAAGGGTGGGAGCTCGGGGGAAAGGCAGCACCCAGGGGTCCGTCCCATCTCTGCTGCCCCAGCATCGCTGCAAGGCCAAGGACAGGGATTCAGGGCAGCGCTGTTGTGACCGTGGCCACAGTCAGGGGTGGGGGGAGGCAGAAATGAGACAAGAGCTTTGAAAAAGGGAAAATACCTTGTTGTAAAAATCTCTGCTACATATAATCATCTGCAACTCCTGCAACAAGAGGGAGCCCGAGGCCCAAAACAAGCCCCCCCACCTCCCTCCAGGAGAAGGTTTGGCTCCTGCCCCTGCCCCAAGCAATTGCATGATAAAATAACCCCCTCACATTGAAAAATAATACAATTATCAAAAGGGGATGTGAAGGGAACAAGCCTCTGCCCTGCGGCTCCGTCCCACGTCCCCCACCGCTCTGCCATGGCACCACGCATCAGCCCCTCCAACAGCCCCACAGGACGGGCCCGGGGACCCCAGGGTGGGGGGGTGGCGGATGCCGAGACCCCGCCCGCCCCTCACCAGTCCTCGTCCTCCGCTGCTGCCGGCGCCAAAGCCAGGCCAGCGTTTCCCAAGGGGTTCGGCATTTGCCGGCTACTCCAGCTGGTTTCTTTTCCCCAGCAGCTCAAATTGTCCGTGGCGGGACCCGAAATGGAGGGGCTACAGCAGCTGCTCAGGGCGAGACGGGCTCTGGGCCTGGGCACACAGACCTGGAAGTCGTTGCTTCTCCTCCACGCAGCCCCCAGCTCCTGGTGTGCTCGGGGCAGGGTTGTTTCAAAGCCCCACGGGCAAGTCCAGCTCCCACCGCTGCCCTGCGACAGAGCTCAACAGCTGAAGGCCACCACTCCAGAAAGCATCAGAGCCGTGGCTTCCAAAAGGTCGAGTTCCCCAGGGCTTGATTTCTGTAGAAACGGGAATTTTCCTCCTCCTTTGGCATCTCAGCGCTGCTCCATCCTCCGTCCGGTAGGGTCAGCACGGCTCCGACGCTGGAGGACGGCGCAGCTCGGCGCTGGTCCTCCACGTGGCCCCTTCGCCGTGCGAGCCCGAGTACGGATACCCGGGATGGTTAACGCCTTGCAGCTTTACAAAATAACGCCTGAGAAAACTCCAGAGCCTGGCAACAGGGACGGCACGGGATGCAACGGGCTGCTGCGGACGGAGAGGGGCCCGTCCTGGTCGTGGTTTCCCTGGGTAGAAGGACGGGGGTGGATCACGGGACTTTTCCAAACTCCCTAATGGGAAGTTCCCACCTTTCTATAGATAAATTTGGAAGTGGTGTTTGAAGTGAGAAAAAACACTTTCAAATCTTAATTTTCCAACAAAAGCAGGAGAGAAAAAAAAAAATAAAATGAAAGCTTTCTGCTCCACTGCTAAGAGGAACCTCTCCGGGTCTCTGCAAGTTCTGCAGCCTCAGTCGGTGACACAGAGGATTCGAAGCCTTCCCCACATGGATGTTATCTGGTAGGCACGTCTCCGAAATCTGCTCTGTGGAAGGTCTCCCCCATGGTCGCACCACCAAGACCTGCGACTCCAAACCCCACATCCCTTCCTTGCCCCACGCCAGCAGCGAGGACGTTCAGGGCCAGCCTGGGGGGGGGGTCTCAAGCAGCCCCACCGACACGCAGGGAGGAGGGAGAAAAGCCCAGATTTCATCCAAAACCAAACCAGGCTTCCAGGAAAGCTTCGTGTTCTTCCCCCGTTGCAGTTGTGCCAAGTTTCCTTCCAAGTCAAACTCTGCAATGAACACATTTTCCTCTTGAAATCGAAGCAAGCCTTGCCATCGCGGGGGGAATCAAACTGTTCTTCCAGCACCTACAGACCCTGAGGAGAGCAAGATTTGCCACAAGGTGGTTTTTTTTTTTCCACTGAAGAAGCCAGAAGATTCAAAGTCAAGGTTTAAAAAAAAAAAACAAACAAAAAAACAAACCATAATTCTGTTCCCTATCTTCCCTTGCTCTCCTCCATTTTGTGACTTGGCAACAGGGTCATCGCACGGCATGAATTTTTCTTTAAGGAGATGGTGAGTGTAAGAGCAAATGTTGCCGTTCAGAGCATGTAGTGAAAATGCAACTCCTCAGCAAGCCCCTGGACAAATCCAGGGCCTCTCTGTGCGGGGAACCAGACCTCCAGCTCCAAAATGAAGGCAAGGAACTCAATCTAGATGTGGTAAAACTGCATGGACAGCGCAGAGCAGGTTTTTCCCCCCCCATAAGCTGACAAAAAGCCTATGAAACATTGGTTCATGGCAGCACAGAAACCATCAGCTGCAAAACTGAGGCATCGAGAACAAAGCTACATAGAGAATATTTTTTTATGGCTCGTAACTATCCTGTCATTCACCCGAATGACTGGGCCCCGAGGGATTTCATACCGACTCCGGAGGCCCATATTCATTGCACAGTTCACAGAAGAGAGACGGCATCCGAACAAACACCGACGTGCCTGCCAACGTGGGAATCTCTAAATAAAGCACCCCAGACTGGAGACGCAGGAACAACCCTCCAAAGCCGGCCAAGCTTTCTCCAACGAGAAAGCCGGCTGACGACAAGGATTCTTACGCAAGCATCCTCCAGGATTGCGTTATACAGGGTTAACGCTTGGAAGAGTTTCTTCCAATATTTAAAAAGTTACAATATTTTTTTGTGTTTTATAGAAAAAGAGTCACGGTATAGAAGATTGAAATAAAAATAGTAAAAGCCACCTTATGAATTTGGAGGGGCTGTCTGTAATCCAGACAGGAATCCCTCTGACCAACCCAGCGTGCAGAACGAAAACCGCTCGCGAGCGGCTTCGGAAACACGGGGCCTTCGGTCAATGAGCGCGGCTGCTTTCGCAGCACTCGAGTCCTGAAGCCTCCAGGAGAACAGTCCCCCGCTGCCAGCACCGCGCAGAGGAGGAGCCCAAAACCACATCACCCTCCTCCCGCACGGCTGTCCATCCTCCAGGCTGTCAGGCAGAGTTTCACCTCCAGAAGGTAGGAAGTGTTTAGAAAGTTCAGCAGTCTTTGAAAAAAAGACTTAGGTGTTTTCCTTTACACGTGGATATTATATATAGCTATAATTTGCTTCCCCTCGGGCTTATTTTATTCTGAAAAAGAAGGGAATATATTCAACTCTGGGAACTCCTCATTGTTGTAGTTGGGTCCTTGGTCTCCCAGCATTGTCAGCATGTCCTGTGAGGATACAAGGAGAGAGTTGTTATCTGGACTAGAATATCACGCTGGCGATTCCGTCACGGAGGAGTTTGCCAGAGCAGGTATTGCATACCGAGATCGTCCCTTCCCTCCCAAGGGCACGCAGGGTTTGCGTCCAAGGCTGCAGGAGAGCAGCGAATTTAAGTCGTGAGCAGAACTGCACCGACTCCTTCGAAAGCAGGGGGCAGCAACTCACAGGAAGAACATGAACTCTCAAGAATCAGCCTCACTTCAGTGGGCTGGGGGGGTGTTTGGCTTTTTTGTTACTGTTTTTAATTAGAGCTAGAAGAGTTAATTCAACTGTGGAGCTGGTAGAGTTTCACACCGATCCTGCAAGGGACCAAGACACAAAGCCAGTCCAGCTGAGGCCTCTCTGCCCTCTCTCCTCTCCATTTTCAGCTCCATCAGGTTATTCACAAGATTGAGACCTCACCAGATATTATAAACCAGAGGGACAAGCTCCCGGCGCTTCAGCCAGCTGCCCACGCTCGGGAAGCAAAGACCATTCGTTCCCACAAGATCGGCCCACACCAGTCCTCACTCGGGAGGTTAAAAAAGCACCGTCTTACTGAGAAGACCTCAGGCTGGCTTGGCTGCGGCTGCTGCACGTGTTGCTCCCCGGACGCTGGGCCGTGGTGCTGTCCTTGCCACTGCGGCCACATCCCCACGCCTTCGGCTGCCCGCGCCTGGAACGGGGCGGGGGTCTGCGCTGCCTCCGTGGCTGTTCAACGGAAAACAGGTCAGCTAACGGTTCCTGGCGCAGGGCTGTGGTTTCTATCATCCTTTAACGGGACTGGGAAGCGCACAACTCATTTTGTGGAGCTTAGTTGTTAACGGGGTAGGATCTCCCCTCCAGGAAAAGCCACTAAACCGTCACGTGCATTAAGGCATTTGTCAGTACCCATCTATGGGGTGGAACAAGAACACACACAGGGGAGTCCCGGGGGGGTTTGTTTCCTCCCACTCAGCCTTAAAATGGTTCAAAATTCATCTGCTCTGGAGCCTCGCGGTGGGACGATAGTTAAAGGTGATAAAGGCAGGGTCAGCCCAAGCAGGGATTTAGCTGCGCTCTCTACGTTTGGGCATTCCCAACATACACAAGAAAACGATGGAGAGCATATCGCACCAAGGCTGGATCTGACCGACGCTCCCAGATTTCCTCCGAGGGGATTCTGTTGCCACCCCAACCTCCCCAGCACCCCAAGCCATACTCACTGAAGCCCGTGCCACGGCTGGCAAGGTTCGGGTAAGCGGCCCCCGTAGGAGAAGCCGTAGAGCCAGGTGCTGTCATGGGGCTGAAGGAGGATGGGGTGCCTTGGAAAGTCCCCATGCTGAAGGAAGGGGGCCGAGTCTTCACCGTCTGGGATGCCACTTGCTGTAAGAGAGCAAGAAACAGGAGAGGAAGAAGAGAGATGAATTTATGCCAAACCTCACCTTAACTAGGGTGAGAAGTTGCCGGACTGGCTCCAAAGGAGAAAGCACACGGGCACACAGCATCGCTCCATCACTCAGGGAGTTAGAGCAGGTCGATTCATGATGGCGAGCAGGGTCTGTAACGCAGCGGGGACTCGGGGCCTGCACCGAGGGTTCAGGCTTTGCTACCTGGGGCGTGAACGCTGGCCGTGTCCCTGGAGCCCAGTTGGTTCCGCTGACCTGAGCTGGGTTGGAGTGACGTGAAATCTGTACTAAGATCCGGCCCGCCGATGAGGGTTGCTGCTGAATAATGTTCACGGGAGGTGCCATGCTGCTGCTCCTGGAAGACAGAAGAGGCACTCTCAGGACACGAGGTATCACATACAGGATGAAGAGGCACAAACACCATCCATGCAAGTGACTGGTGGGGGGGAACGAGCCCAGAAACGTGAGGTAACTTCGCTCGAGTGCCAGCGCCCATCACACTGCCCTGCTGTAGGCACAACTGGCAGGAGCTGCTGGGTTTGCGGGCAAGGCTGCTCTCACCCAGCTCAGTTCTTGGGCTTCAGTCTAAGCGTGTCCAGAGGCACAGCTATCCCATGGACAAGCTTCGGCAAGCAACAGAGCAGAGGGACATCAGGGAACCAAGGCTGGGGAGGTGAGGATGAGGGCGAGGACTGGCACAGCAGAGGAGGGGCTGTGCTGACTCTGTGCACGGCCTCAAAACTCCTGCACCTCTTGACCAGGAGCCTCATGCAGGAGCCCTTCTCTCCCCCACTCCTCAAAGAAACCGACACCTGGATGGGCTCCTCCCATATTTTCTGTGCACGCTATATAGGAACACGTTTACAGACAATCACTGCCATGCAGAGAGGGGCTGGGAACACTCAGCTGTTGCAGAAGGACAGACAAACAGAACAGGAACTGCAGAACAAGATAAATGAACGCGAGGCCGTTCAAAGCACAGCACGGGAAGCCTCACCTGAAGTTCTCAGCAGGTCGTGACGGGGTGAAGGTGTTTCCCTGCGTAAAGAGGGGCTGGTTGGCAGGCACTGTGCTGGCAGGAATGGCTTTGTTCTGGTCTGTGGAGAGAGGATGATTCACGTTAGGGCTGAGAAAGCCTCAGCAGCAGGAACACGGACAGAGAACCCGTTGCAAGAGATGTGCCCGTGCGAAGGAAGGCTGTTTTGAACCAAAGCATCAAGCAGGCCCATTCCTTATCCAGACATAGACTCCAGATGGTTTTGTAAAAGCCTGTTTAATTTGATTTCCTCTCCATTTTCTAATAAACTGGCATTAAGGTCCTCTGGGGTTAGAGCATCCACTACATTCAGTACTCTGATTAGGAACACAGAGAACTGCTCTCCAGGGACAAGCAGGAAGGATCACACTAAGGCAGGCAGTAAGACCAGAGCAAGAGACACCTGATCACCCACTCCCTCCCCACACCTCTCCAGCAAAATGCTGGCTGCAGGACAATTCACTGCCACAACAGCACATCAGCGTAGACAGGAATTATCCACCCAGCGTCAAAATCAGCACTATTTGGCAAGACCTGGGCTGCCACAACACAGTCATGCTGAGCCTCTCCACCCAGAACTGCTCTGAGTGACTTAGGAAAGAGCAAAGAGCACTCAGGTTGAAACTGAAATCAGATAAAGATGCAGCGTGCCCCTGGCCATGCCCTACCTGTATTGATACTGCTGTAGATTTCGCTGAACCTTGGGTCCCGCTCCTGATTAAAAAGGCTCTCTGCCTTCTCCAAGGGCTTGCTGTGCTCTGGGCCGGCAGCAGTCACAGGCTGAACAGGAACCTGGGAGCAGGTATAAATGTGAGCTGTTAGTAGCTCAAGCCTGGCAGCCAGCACGGAGAACAGCTGAGGGCTTTGCAGGCAAAGACCTCGCACGCAAGAGGCCGGGCTGCTCTGCAGGCTCCTGCGTATTTTATCGGGACGGTGTGGCCATTTAGGGCTGGCAGCACTGACACGGGCGTAGTGGGGAGGATGCCACGGGGGCAGATCAGAATCAAGCAAGCACATCCAGCAAAACCCAAGGCAGAACCACTTTCCTCTCCAAACTCTCAGCAGCCTCAAGTCAATCTTGTGTGGCCACCTTTAAAGCTCCAGCAAGAGGTGCTTTAAATAACGCAGGACAACAAATGCAAGGAGTACTCAAAACCCCTGTTGATTTACCTGTGAGTGGTCGTAACCAGACAGGCTCTCTCTTCCTGGGACCACTTCCAGCTCTGTCTGTTGTGGCTGCTGCTGCCTAAAATAGAAAGTCTCTGTAACAGGAGAACACCGGCTGCTAAAAACGATTGCCAAGGGAACAGATACTCTGCGGTTACACCAATGATTCATTAGCCCAGAGGAGTTCATTGCTGCAGAGAGGAAAGTTTGGGTAGGAAGGCTATTTGACAGGAGGGCAGAACCAGCAAGAGAGGCATGGTAAAAGGAGCTGAGCACCTCCTGACCTTGAGGGCAGCTGTGCTGTGCCCATCTCCAGGGGAAGGTTGACGCTCTGCCCCAGCTGGGGCCTCTGCATTGAGTTTGACAGGGCAGGCCGAGACTCCTGGCTCGAGTTCCTTTAAAGCAAAGAAAAAAGAAAAAAAAATATATTTTAAAAAATACCAAATGAAAGCGAACAGTTGGCTACTGCGTGTAGGAGAGCGTGCCTGTCTCTGACAAGATTGGAAGCTTTGCTTCTGCAAAACCTGTTCGAGTGAAGGATCCTTCCACTCGGTTTCTGTGGTCTCTGGAAGGGGGGGCATCGTGTAATATAATGCTAACGGCTGCGAGCCAAAGGGTTCTGCCCCCTCCCACTCAGTCACTGAGCAGGGGAGCAATTAATAACCTACACCAGGAGCATGGCCAGATCTGCATCATCCTTAAAGCACAAGGTTGTAGGAAGCTAAAAACCCCCGAGGTTTTCCATTCAGCTCTGTCAGACGCTCCAGAGCTGGAGCCTGCAGAGACCCACCAGCGGTTTTAGGTTTTAAGCCCAAGACATTGGTGGAGGTGGTTATACTCTTCTGTTAACTGTCAAAAGTCAGTTAATGTTTAACTCCCACAAGAAAGGAATAAGAGTCCAGCGTTTTCCTGACAGTTCTTGTGCAAGCTGCTGCTTCAGTCGTACCTGATCTCGAAGATGAAACGACACAGATAACCTAGCAAAGATGCACACAGATAAAACGCACCTCAAACACGATCAGACACAGATTGCTGCCTATCTGGTCTGAATTTATGCCGTGCTTTTAGAAGGCGTAGTGTGGATGGGAGAATGGATGCGTGTGGAATGAATGAGTTCAAAGAGATAGCTCTGACCCTGGGACAGGAATTAAGGCCTGTATCAGATCTGCATCAGATTTCAGCCCTGCGCTCACACCGCAGCTCTTTAAAGCCAGAGGGATTTGTCACTGCTCAACTCTTAATACTTTCTCATCAGAAAGCATCAGCTTGCCAGCTGCGGGAAGGGAAGAAGTGCTACCTGCACTCTAGGACCTTGCCTTATTGCAAAAAAACCCCAAAAAACCACCAAACCAAAAAATTCCTGGCTTTTCACCTGCCCACAAGCAATCCAGCCTTCTGTTTGCCTGGCTGGAGAGACTCCATTTGCTGCACCCACCAAGCCTGCACTTATGAATCACATGCAGGCACATTTTTCCCTGCCCCCCGCCCCTTTATTTCAGTTGCTGCTCTTCTGTAAGGGGCCTGGAGCCCACTCATGGGAAGAGAGAGCAGCTTTGGTCACTCCCAAAGGAGATGCACCAACCCACTAGAATAGTCAAGAGAGAGAAAAGAAGAGAGCAGCAACAAAAGCAGTCTCCCCGCTGGAGCTCGTTTCTGAATCCAAGGACAGAACTACAGCAGTGGAGAAAAAAATAAGTGTTTACTTTCTCCCACCAGCTGCAGACAGTCCTGCTCACACGAAAAGCCACTCTCCGGACCAGCTGCCCCCCTGGACTGTCACAGGAGTCCAAGAGCTACATTCACAGGCAGACTTCACTAATATTAGCTCTGAATGCAAACACACAGACAGGAGACTTGCTCCAGTAACCAGAGTTAAAAAAAGGCACTGCTGGAGCTGAACTTTGGCAGCTTGCTAAGCCATACAACCGAGACAGCCAAAGGAATTAAGTTTCTTGCACTTCATAGTCCTCTAGTGCCTGCCACGGCCCAGGAAAAGAGCGCTCACGGGACTTAGCAATTTCTCCAGGGTCTGCGCAAATTGATGGGAAGCTTGGTGAGGGGGAGAGGCCAAAGCTCCCACAGTTCTGTGCTGCTGGTTATGCTGGGACAAGATCCCATCAGGTTCGTGTGCTATCACTGGTGGTTGGCAAGTCATTTCCATGTACATACTTGACGTTGGTGTTGGTACAGATGATGTACTCAATTTCATCCGAGTAGGGGTTCTGGAAGGTAAAGGAGCTGGTTCTCATCCAGAGCCATTCCCGGTTTTTGGATCGGAATCGGAACATGACTGACAGAACCTGGCCTTTTAACTTCACCACCTAAAAAAACGTAATGCCATCAGTAGTACCTGATAAGAGAAGGTGTTGAAGAGCAACTTGCTTCTGAGCACAAGCCACCCCCCACTAAAGCCTTGCGATGGCCCTTTGCCTCAAAGCCTACAAGACCGTATCTTGGTTTTCCCCAACTAAATGGCACTGCTACTACACCCTTACGCTGTTTTGATTCCTGAATGATATGGGAGGGGAGTCTAATATCCCCTTTTTGGCTTTCACTTTTCTTATCTCTTTGCACCGGTGAGATGTATGAAAAAGCCTCCAGTAAATGAAGCACATGCTGTTGCTTCCGATTCCAACTGTTTGGACAAATGGATATGAGCAGCTACTTTTTGGAGTCATGAAAGCACAGGGGCAGTCTTACCTGCCCTGCCACAAGTCCAACGCCCTCAGAAATAAGAGTAACGACAACAGGGCAAGCAAACCACATCCATTTCGAGTTCTGCACCACTGGGCTGGGCCCTAGAGATGAACCAATGTTTTAGCCACAGAAGCATGGCATTCAAGTAGGCACTTTGTAGCCACGTCTCTGGCCCTAAAAGCAGACTGGACTAGCAGCCAGAGGATGAATTCAAGAGTTAGACATCAGATGCTTCTGTTTTGTTTTGCACATTTACAGTTACATGACTGTATCTGTAACTGTTTGCCATTGGGCAAAGGAGAAACATCTACGGTTTATTTTTCTCTTGGTTTTCCAATTAATTTCATCACTTTGCAAGCACCAAGACAAGATTCCAAGCTGAATACCACACGGCAAGCAAAGTGGTAGCTAAAGTGTTTTACCTGCTGAAAGCTGTCCCGCAAAAGCTGCTGGTCTTCCGGGTGGCAGAAATCCACAATGTCTTTCCCCAGAAGTTCCTAATTTTAAAGGAATTAGGAGAGAGATCAAGCCAGTTCATCTGGCAGGCAGACTCCCTCTTTCAGGTCTGCCCCATTAATTCCACTTTGGACAGGTAGTTACTGCTCCCCCCCCACCAAATCACAGCTACACAAACGAAGTACAGGAACTGGCATGCTGTATTTTAAAGAGAAGCACAACAGCGGTTGACTAACATTTGATCTCGAACTCAAATGGAGGCAAAACCGATCTTAATTGACATTCGACATAATCCAGAGCCACCCATCCTTCCCATGATCAAAGTACTTAGAAAAGCACATGAAAAAGCAACTGGTGGAAAAGAAACACACGCCTGGTTTAAGCCCTGGGCATCGTTTTATCAGATCTGTTAGACAAGCAGAGCCACGATGTACAAGAGAGGGAGGAGGGAAAAGTAAATTTAAACAGCAGTTCTTTCTTAGAAAGCTCCTACCATTTTCTCACCTGTGGCTGGTAGCCAACCGTAGCCACACAGCGGTGATCTATGAAGGTGAAAATGCCTTCGGTGTTGTGTCGGGAGATGAATTCTGTTGGCTGACAAACATTGTTCATGTCTGTGCAGTTGGGTGAGCTAGTGACCTGCAAGGTAAGACAGGTACAGGGTTATCGAATCTTGCGAGAGCTGCGTTCTCCTGACCAGCCAGCCCTGCAGCTGGATTTGTGGTGATCAGGGAACATCTTCAGACAGAAGAGTTTAACTCTGTGGACTTTTAGGACAAGGCAATGTTGAACTATCGGAAGATGCTACCCACCTGGAGCCTGCCAATAGCCACAAGGCAAAACTTGCTGCCCTGGCCAGCGTCCGGGTCATCATCAGGCAATGAAACACCTGCGAGGGGAGTGCCAAAAAATTCCAGCAAGGTTAATACAGGAAAAAAATGCTCATTTCAGAGGAGAGAGACATGCAGTTCTGACTTCAGTACATCTCCCCACCCTGTTTTGTAACTCAATATCCTTTCCCGTGAAGGAATTTGGTAAATTAAGTTGCCTCCCCCTCCCTTTTTTTGCCAGAAGGGTTAAAGATCTCTGTAACTTTCAGCACAAGCTAGTATATCAGACAGTGCAATATTATTTTCACCCTCTACAGTGTCTCTACTGTTCAGAGACAAAGATCTCTGATCCAGCAACTGCAAAAATTAATTCAAACCTAAAATAAGTGATAAGATACATTTGGAAAGCATTTGCTGGCACACTCAGTTCATAGAACAGACAACTTCAGACCATATGCTCTTAAAACCAGCCACAACTGAACACTTTGGCTAAGTCATTACCTGCGGGGGGCCAGGCTTTTATGTAACCCGTGCAGTGCACCACAACGTAGTGAGGTTCGCCATCTTTTGCTGCGCCTAAGCCATTCCTGGGGAGAGAGAAACGGTCTGATTGTGCTATATATTAAACCGGGGTAAGGTCAGGCAAGGTTTCTACTTGTATTTTAAAAAAGCTTCTACGGAACATCTTCAGGGTAAAAAAAAAAAAAAAAAAGAACAAAGACTTAATATAAATGCAAGAGGTCCAAGAACACAATAGGTCGGAATCTATCTCAATTTCAAATTAAAAAGGGACAATCTACACCAGAGCCCAACAGCAACAGTGTGAAGAACATGTGGTTTTAAATTGACTTCAAATCCAGTCTTGCAATAAAGAAAAAGATTAAGCTTCCCCAGGATTATCTTCCTCAGCATAGTGGTACTTTGGTTCCTCTACCAGCAGATCTATCTAGGCTCTTCTATGAGCTGTACTAGCCCAGCCTACACACACACCACAGTGCGTCCCCACCGCTCTGATGACAGAGCTGTAGCTCCTTTTGTTCCTAGCAATGCAGCGTGCTTGCCCATAACTTTTGTATTATTTACCTGCAGCGATTCCTCATAAAGCTGAGACGATTTACAGAGACTGGATCCACTGAGCTGTTGCCACACCTGCACCAGAATTAGAAATGCAAGGGGAAAGGCTTTTTATCTTTCTTGGTCAACATCAAACCAATCTGACAACCTTGAATAAGAGGAAGCACTCTATAAATGGGGAGGAACCTTTGAATCTCCTCCATACGAGTGAAAAGCCCTCATTCTACAGACTTCATGAAGGGAGGTGACACCCAGGGTGAAAACAAATTGTTACTTGAAACTGGATCTTCTACAACAGTCTTGAGAGATATCTTAGCACAGGGCAAAGAAAAACCTCAAGAACTCGACTGTTAGCTTTGTGTGGACAGCTCAGCTATGTTGTATCATGTCTATGTCAGAATGAGCAAAAAAAAAGCTGAAATAAAAGCATACTGGGGCCAGGAAGCAAGTTCAGCTTCAGGCTCAAATGAGATTTCCCCAAGGAATCTCTTCATTACCTCATTCGGCAGATGAAGGATCTTCGTGAACCCATACACATCCTCATGGACTGCTGGCCTTCCTTCTTGACAGTCCCCGTCTTTAAATCTAGGATGCGACCTAGAGAAAGAAGAAAAAACAAGACGCTGCTGCAATGTGAGTCCTTTCCCCAACACAGGCACCAGGTAACGTATTAGGAAACTAGCAAGACACAAGTGTCACCAATGGTACCTTTAGATGCATTCTCAGGGGGGGCTGCAGGATCCTTGTTAGAAAGGCACCAGGGTTTGGTTCCTTCTACAAAGGGAAGGTTTTAATCCAAGTCCTCTGCAGGCTTTCACACTGCCCGCCCCCACCAATCCCTTCCCAAGCTGCTTTACCTGTCAGTGCATTCTCTGAGGTGGAGAGCTGCTCCCTCAGCTTGCCCACGTCGTCCGGGTGCACCTGGTCATACAGGGTGCTGCCAAACCATTCGGACTGGGGCTGGTTCAGGACAGGAGTCACAGAATCGGAGACATAGACCACCCTGCCGGTCTCACAGGACACTATGAACAGAAAGCCGTCGGCTGCCTCTAGGATCAGGTGTTTGAGTTCCTGCATTCACAGACAGACAGACAAACTCTTAACTCCAGAGCCAAGCAGGTGACGCCCTCTAAACCCACCCTGGGTGCCTATCTCCCCCCACCCACAATTTCATTCCCCCCTCTGATGGCAGTATTTCCCACAAAGCAGCATCAAGCCAAGACCTGGTCAGTGAGAAAGGAGGGTTTGTAGGTGCCGTCAGTGGAGGTGTTGCCTGTGCCACGCAGCGACTTCATGTGAGAGACAGCCATGCGCAAGATGGTGAGCTTGTCTGGTTTGCGGGCCAGGGCGCTGCAGGTGGGCACCATATCTGACAGCTCTGTGATGTAGGCAGTCATCTTGTTCCTTCGCCTACGTTCAATCTCGCTGTGATTTTCCCTGCAAAAGGCCAGGGAGGAGAGGAGGAAGACGAAATTACCAACGGGCCAGAAGCCTCAGCCGTTTCCCCATGTCAACGCTTCCACAAGGCCAGAGTGCAAAACACAGAGATGCATCAGGGTCATCAGGAGTTAGAAGGACTACAAGCGCCTCACATGCTGGGCGTGCACAAAGGAACGCAGGAACAAGTGCAAGGAGGAGAGTCTACAGTTGGACCTTCTTTGCTGCGGACAAGAGCCTTGCTTGAAATCACATCGGTTCCCTGGTATCTGGTGAAGGCAACGAGCTAGGCTAAGCTATTTTAGCAGAGAAAGAAGCTTCCCCATCACTTCCACAACACTGCGGCAAGCTGAAGGATTTCTGCCTTTACTATGGCCTCTGCCCTCAAAGTGGGGTTCACCTCACTCTGCTGAGGAAATTTGCTTTTAAACAGCACCGGTGCAGACAAAGACAACTCATTCCACCCACTGTTTGTCCAAGGGGGAATCAAATCCCCCCCCCCCCATCACCTTTCAGACACCCACGCGTCTCCAATGACCATACAAGGAGGTCAGGGCTGCAGCTAAGATTTGGGCACCTAAATTACAACAGCTGAGTCTCACCTTGCAGTGCTTTTACGAAGATACTTCTCAGTTACATTGAGAGCCTTTTACAATATCATGGCAGGAGGGAAAGCTTTAGAGGAGATATACACCTGATTTCTGTACAGATCAAGGCCAGCGTGGGCAGACCATCTACCAGGCACACACCTGGGTGGTGCGCGCAGACCTCGGAAGAGGCACCACGACGAATGCTGCCCGCTTATAGTCCTTAAAGAGGTTCTTCACACGCCTTTTGCAAGTCTGCTCACAGGGCACAGCCCCCATCAACCCCCGGAGATCAGAACATAACCTGTTTAGACATGGTTCTTTTTATCCGGCATGTGCAGTTCGACTGGGTTACTAAGGTGGGGTTTTCAAAACAGAACTGAAAAGCCAGGTTTCCTATACAGAAGGATGGATCAGATGCAGGGAAGCACATGGCGGGAAATGAAATGAGATGAAAGTGTGGGAAGGCATGTAGACAGGCAAGTGAATGAAAGAGGATAAACACAAAACCCAGGGCATTTATCACTACCAGGTGTGTGCAATCATTCAGTGACCTTGCTCCTTGCTGCAAGAGACTGATATTCAGGAAAAGAAGCGCTTCAATTATCACACTCACCTTTAATTCAGTTTCTCCATCTCACATGCTCGAGTGTGCAAATGAAGCTACCTTCACTACACAAGCTACTGGGAACCCACCAGACATTTGACTTGCCCCACTGCCAAATATTCTTTCCTACAGGCTCTTGCATGACAGCAACAACTGACTACTGGGGACAGAGAAAAGGGTCACTGCTTCCTCGGAGGAGAAACCCCTGAAAAGCACTGCTGTTTGCTGTATTCACAGGCCCCACCTCTAGCATTTCCTTATCTCTTCAAATATTTAAGCTATGCAATACCGCAGTTAGGAAAGGCTGTGTTTGGGGGGGTTATTTTTTGTTTCAAAACCAGCCAGCAGGCAATAAACTGACTAGAACTGTGGCATTCTCAGCCCCCGTGACAGTCTTTTTAGTCCTGTGCGTTGCTTAAGAACGAGTCTAGGGTGGAACAGCCCTAAGAAGTTACAGGGTCAGTTTGCAAGATGGCAAGCCACAAAACAAGCCATTCTTCATGAATTACCAACCCCCAGCTCTGCAGCAGTAAGGAGCTGTGGGTGGCAAGCAACAGAAAACTTGATGGCGATTTAAGCAGTTTTTATTTTGCAGCTGAAAATAGCGAAGGGTACATTTAGAGTTGATGTTTTTCCGCCGGAGAAATGCAGTCCTGACAACACACCATCTCAACCGGCTGCAGCTATGCGTGCACACGTTCTCAGGGTACGTTTCTGTATTAATGGCACAGCGTTCAAAAATGACTGCTTCGGTCATTTCGGCCACAGTCCCTCATCAATTACAAATAGAAACTTGGGGGGGAGTGAGGGAATAATCTTGTTTTCAGTAAGCCTGTAATGCATAGGACACCACCTTTCCTGGAAGGTTTTAAGGGGTAGAAAAAACCTGAACTAATCCACTTTTTAATTAAAGTCTGTTTTGGTAGCACAACAGCATTCCTGCGACAAAACCTTACCAAGGTGAGAACAGGCCATTTGGCACCTTGATCCAGCACAAGAGAAATTGGATTTAGCACAGGTTAGCAAAGCTACAGTACTCAGTGAAAGCAACGGCCCAACCATTGCGGTCTTTGGCAAACAAATCCTTTTGTGTACTCCCCAAAGACATTCTCACACGGGGACTAAATGCCTTTCCCCTCCTAATTCCAATTGCACAGCGATTTCCAGAAGTGTGTTCAGTTTCAAGACCTCTATTGCAGCAGATGAGGGAAGGAGGGAGGGCAGGAGGAAAAAAAAAAAAAGAGAAGGGATGCCTAGAGAAACATTAAGGAAAGGAAATACTCTGCTCGTCCATGCTTGAAATCTCCATTCTCCTACCTGGCAAGTCTCTCCTTATCCGCTGAACTCTGTTCATCATCAGACCTAAAAATAAAATCAGCGATCTAAGCTAAAATGGAAAAAGTTTAAAGAAATGAAAAATGGGAAGATGTACTAGGAAACCCAGCCTACAGACACATCTGTTTTGCAGAGGAGCAATTCCATAAAACAAAGCAGTCATTAGTTTGCAACATTACACATTAAATGGGTGCCTGCTCTCTACGTTGTTTTGAAGTTTTAAGACGCTTACCAAGACTGCAAAATAAGCAAGGGGTAGCTCTGTTTTACATAAAACTGAAGTGCAGATTATTCTGCGCAAGATTAGAAGGTTAATGGCAGAACTGAGAATTAGGGTCCCAGTCACATTAAACTACTCTTTCTTTAAAGAAAAAAAAAATCAATAGCCTCTTTGATAGTATTAACAAATCAGAAAAGCAGATTAAAAAACCCCAAATCCACAAAGAGCGGAAGATTCACAGCTAACGACACACATTTGCGTAACGCTGCTACATAAACACCATTGAGGACAACACAGTCGAGATGGCTACACCACAAACAGCACACAGAGATGCTACAAAAAGGCACACGGACACCCCCACCAACCTGCACGCACTTTCAGTTTTCAGGGAAGAGCAATCTGCAAACCTTGTGTTACAGAGCCTGATGAAAAGTTTTCCTCCTTGAGGTCTGGCTGCCTTGGAAAACAAATTATCCCCCAAAAGCTACCACCAGGAGAGGAGAGGGTACCACATGTGCGCAGTAAGGCAGGCGTGCAATCGCTCAAAGGCTGAGCATCTAAAACATACACTGTGGATTCATGGAGTACAGGAGGTGTTTTTACCATCAGTCAGCTGTGGTACCCTTCCGTTTCAAACAGGTTTTAGTACAGTACTTAAAAAAAGGAGTCATGTTCACTTCCATGCTCTGTTTTGCCTCACGTCATCTGAGGAGGGGAGAGGGTACTGGAAAATGACGGCTGCCAGAGCTGCGAGGAACATGATATGAGCAGTCCCGGAAAACAGATCCGAGAGCTACGGGCAGGCCAAGGGGCACGGATGCAGAGGGGAGCTGCGCCACCCTTCTCTCACAGCTGCGGTCGGGGTGTCAGCACTCTAACACCCCTGATGACTTTGTCACTGCTCTTGCTGCCCGAGCCAGTAATTGCAAGCGATAATCTCTCCATTAAAGCACATAGGTGCTGCGGATGCCCCACCAGAGACAGAGGCTCTGCGCCTTAGCAATTCGGAAGTGACATTCAGTTGTTTTGTTTCTTTTTTTTTATTCCTTCCTCACCTACCATGTGTGTATTAACCAGGGTAATCAAAGGCCACACCACAGCAGGGGTCACAGGGAGCCAAGATCCTACTCCAGCTATGGCACTGCACAGTTAGGTAGCAGAATTTTTAACTTGAAGGGCCACGAAGCTGTTCAGCACAACAATGCTTACCAAAAAAGCACACGCTGTAGGCATTTTGCATTATCTTAGCACTTAAACGTACTACCAGGGTCTGTTAGACCTTTAAGGTCCCAGAGTTTATGACTTGCGCTTGGGAACAAAGTTATTCAATGTTTCTAATTTGCTTGACTTCAGATCAAGTCAAACCACTTAAAAAGCTGGAGAACCCCAGCTTAGAAGTCCCTGCTAGCCCTTTGGCACATAACAGCATGACAGTGACCTGAAATTCTGGCTTTGCAATTTTTTTTTGCCTCTCTGCATGGAGACACTGACGCAGGTTTATAGCTCTGGCTGAAACATTATGGAAAAGACATTTTGCAAAGCCTTTGTTTCTAGACTACTAGTTTCAGCGCATGATCTCAGTGAAATCACAGGGAAAGGCCCCTTGCACCCAGCATCATTCCTGGCTCACCGTGCGATGCGATCTGCCCTGCTCCTTGACACAGCGTGCTGGGCACTCCTTTCCCCAACGTGCTCAATCACTTAACTCCAAATTCAGGAATTTCTGAAGTCAGACCCCTCCTTAAGACAAGCCGCTAAGCACAGTGTCTTGGCCACTATTCCGTATTTGCTCACTTTTCGTCTTAGTAAGACACAGCATGATGTGCCTTCGCACCGAGAGGACACCCTGGAATTTACAGTGCTCGGAATATACGCAAAAAGAACACTTGCTTTGGCAAAAACATTACACAACACCACAAAATAAACCCATGAAATATTTCAATTGAGTTCCATGGGCTTCAGAAAGCTGTAAAAATACCATGAAGTCAGTCCCAGTGCTAGATGGTACAGAGCTACTCTCAGACACCAACAAGTAGACAATCAGAGCCAAAATATTGCTTATCATGTTACCATAGACTCTGATGTCTAGGAAATCCCCCATTTATAGAGAAAGCTTCTGCCTAACTCCCCTCAAAAGACACAAACCGCAACATTTGCCAGGAAACCTTGTTCAAGTAAATCTTGAACTAAGCATGAAACTTGTATCTCTGCAAGTTTCTTGAGCAGGAGGAAAGAATAAGAGTCCAAGGCAACAGCTGAAAGAAATGTTGAAAAAGAGGGACAATTTCATCACACTCATAATGAACTGGTCCAAAAAACATCAAGGAAAATGTCTGGATCCTTTGGTGCACCTTCCTTCAAAGAGAGAAAATCTAACTGCTGGTTGGAAGGGTGCTGCAGGATCTCTCTTATGTTAAGGTGGTTTGGCACCAAAAGCTTCAAAAACTGCACTGCAGCAGATTCTTACCTGGCAAATCTCTCTTTATCATTTGGCATCGGGTCATCATCACATCTAGGAGAAGGGGGAGAAGAAGAAGAGTTCTTATGGTGTTTACACTTACTTCTTTCCCAAAGACACCGAGAGAAGAACAAGGTTTAATAAATTACACAAAAAAAGGCCTGGTGTTAAAAAGGCAAACTGCTGTGCGCGGGCAATCCAGAACCATACTCTTCATTTCTCTAGTTAAAAGACTGCAGTTTAATTATTTGTATCACCTTGATGATGTTTTCCGCATCACATTCATATCAAGAACAGTAGTGTAACACTCAGTAAGTTAAGCACAATCACACACAAAAAAAATAGGTTAAACTGCATCTTGAAGATACAGTTGGCCCAAATCAAGACCCTCATCCAAAGGATCTCAGTAGGTAAATCCTACGTTCATCAGGACCGTTATCATCTCAAAGCCATTCCGCAGTCATCTTTAAAAGACTGTAACATATGGACTTCCAGCATCATTAGAGTTGCCCAATCCTAAACCATGGAGCGAGACTACAAATAAATGACATGAGATATTCCAACTCTTCTGCGTTCCATATGGATCATGAGAGGAGATACTTGCAGCCTCGCCAACTCCTCGGGAGCAAGGATGTCTCTGCAACTGAAGCATCCTCACAACAGATGAGAATTAAGTAACACGTGTCTGAGGCACTAACAAAAGCTCAGCGTCTCACTGTTGTGCCGATAAGCTATTTGGCAGAAGATTTTTCTCTACAATCAACAGGGGTTTGGCGAGCAGCAGTGCTCCTATAGTGCCACACTGGAACAACCAGCTGATTGCTGGAAGCGTTCATGGAAACTACTTAATCTTGAGATGATTACTACTTAATCTTGATACTCGAGATGCTGTTATTGAACACAGCAACATCATCACGGCGTTCCACAACACCGCTTCAACCCAGGGCTTGCAAGGCTCCCTTCTTCAGCTGACCTCATCTTGCTACGGGGCTGGCCCAGGGAGACCTGAGATGGAGACCGCATCCAAAGCGGTAACGGGATCCCCTCCCAGTCACAGTCCCTTCTCCGGACTCACAGACCCCATGTGCACAGCAGCTTTGGTTTGGCATCAGCTGCAAAGATGGAGGAATACTGCTGACTAGGAGAAAGGGAAGAGCTTAAGGAAGTGGAGCACTGCCTCCTTCAGACTCGCCCCCCTTCCCGCTGCACTGCTGGAAGGGAAAAACCACACGAGCAGCGAGCTCCTGCTCTGGGGGAAATGCAGACACATCTAGACCACACAACAGAAACTTCTGGGTGCGATGTCCTCCCTCACCTGAGGAATTTACTGTTCCCTTCTCCATCATCATCAAAATCAAGCCTGAAAAACAGAAGCGAAAATATAATTATTAACCAAGCAGTTTCTCCTTTACCGGTTGCTTTTCTGTCTGTCCCTACAGAGATGCAGATGATTCTTGAAAGGAAGATTTAAGTAATCCCAGGGGCTAACGTGAAACAACCCACAAACTTTAGAAGGGGGCTTCCTTTACATGTCTATCAGAAACAGAGCAAGGAAGCAGTTCAAAAGAGAGAAAGCCCACTTGGAGCACCCACCGCATCACAACCTCCCGTTCCAAACGCTCTGCACCTCCTAGCAGCGATCTGAAGCCCAACAGGCTGCTCCTCACTGCTCAAGGAACCGATCAACAGCCTACAAATGGAGCACTCCCAACTCAAAAGCTTGGTTCGGTTGCATTAAAAAAAAAAAAAAAAAAAGAGGGCAAAATACTTCAAGAGTTGAAGTTCAGTCTGGTGACCTGCGTGGTTAGCGTCCTTAGTTCATCAGCAGACAACGTCACTGTGTTTGCTGTAACCAGGTCAAAAAAACCCAACAACGTTTTTAACAAGTGTATGTGGGAGGACAGAGGAAAGGCTTTTCACTGCACTTCCTTTCAGGATGGAAAACTGGCGTGTAGATGCAGCACAGCAGCGTGCGTGTTTGTAAATGAAGTGCGAGGAACAAGTAGCAGACAGCGTGGGAGGAGCTGCAGGGGAGTGGGAGCACCAAACGGAGGTGAAGGAAAGAGTTTGAGCGATTGGGGGAGGGCAGGGAGAGATTTTAATTAGCTTGAAAATTAAGAGGAAGTTTTTTGTGCCAGGAATTTAAGAGCAGCCACTCTACATCCTTTTAATTTGCAAAGGCATTTTTAGCGAACAAAAAGCCTACCACAAGCACATTGCAGCTTCCCCCCCACCTCTCCCAGAGAGGGCACAGTTGCAAAGGTTTGAGTAAGGCCCCAACATTCACATTCTCTGTTCCTCTACCTCTCTTGCAGCAACTGGCTTGTCTCACTGCTTCAGTGACTCCCGTTTCACTCTCAAGCCTTGATGAGCAACCCTCTTCTCCTGTGAGGTGCAACTCAACTTTTGAATCCCCTCTTTTTATATGTAATACAGAACCTGGCTTTAACGGGTGTGGTTGGCACACAGCATCCCACTACAAAGTAAAAGGACTGGATACAGCACACCTGAAGGAACCAGGCAACTCTTCTTTGCTTAGAAGTAGACAAGTTTCCTCATCACAAGGCTGACCACTCTTTCAAGAGAACAATGCTTCCTCAGAAATACACTTCACACGCACACCTCCCCCCCCCAAAAGTAAAAACCACATGCACACAGAGCACACACTCACCCAGGACGCCTCTTGTTGGCTCTCTGAGCCATGGCTCCTCCAGCTTGTGCACCTGGTCCAGGGTTCCCGGAGCTGACGGCTGCACCCAGCGAGGAAACATCTGATGCCATTTCTAAACAGGAGAGTGGAAAAAAGAAAATAAACCAGTATTACGTCAAATCCCCCTCTAGTTCAGAGGGTGGAGGATTCTCCACATATAGCCCCCATTAAAAGCGACTGCATTTCAGCATCTGATGTGGATAGATTTTGTGCAATGTGCCTTTCCAGTCCTTTCATCTCCTGCCTCTCCAGAGCCTGCACTAAGGGTCCATTTCAAGCTTTGAGCACATGCTGTTTTCATAAGCTCAAAAGCTTAGATCGCTAAACTAAAAGATGTGGTCTCCTTTTTAGACAGAGGAGGAGCCTGATGTGATCGTGGGTAGGGGCTGAACCAATTCTCATATGCTAGCTGCTTGAGTATGCAGAAGGGGAGGAGAAGAGTTGCGAGTTTGCCTAATAGCATCAACGTCACCTCTTGAAGAGGGTTTATTTCCCACTCTAACAGACAAAGAATTAACCAAGACGCTTGTAAGGCACCTTGAAAACCATGATCTTTCAGCCAGTCATTCCTATTCTTCAGCAATACCAACCTGTGGGCACCACAGGCACCATCACCGGTCTGTGCCTACGCTCCTCTGCAAACTGGCCATACACCCAGAGCAAAAGAACATCAGTTCTTCCCTGAAATGACGCTACCTCCCTGGAACACAATGGCAGCCTCGCTTGGAGCCAAACCCCTTGTGTTTTACGTGTAGAAAAGTTGCGTAAACCTAAGGAAGTGCGAGGAACAAGTAGCAGACAGCACGGGAGGAGCTGCAGGGGAGTGGGAGCACCAGCAAATGGAGGTGAAGGAAAGAGTTTGAGTAGAAGGAAACCTAGTCAATGCTTTCCAAGAGATGAAACAGGCAGGTAACGCGCTCAGGAAGTGTGGAATTGGTGAGACGTCAGAGATCGTGCCACCCGATATTGCAGCACCGCTTCTACAAGAGGTGCCATGTAGATGCAACATTTGAGATAATAAGAAATGACTTCGAGACATGAAAATAAGCCCCTTTTGGTATGGGAAAGAAAGAAATGGCTAAGTGGAGAACTCGAATACGCTGCCCTCAAGTCGGATGGCAGGCCCAAGCCTGTTACGCATTACGGGTTTTTTTTCCACAATGAAAGCAAAGAGCCTCAGCTCTCTGCGCAGCCACACACACGCTGAACCACTTCCCCGGCTGCGTGGGCAGGCTGGGCTCCAAACCCCTGCCCACGTTCAGGCAGTGTGGATGCCCCTTCTCCTCCCCACACGCTTCACCGGCAGCTCCCAGCTCTTACCAACGCAAGCAGGGATCTCCCCTTCCTTGCAAGCGGAGAAACTACGTTTGAAAGCAGTGTTTGATGGCAGACACTGAGCCTTACTTCTTTGATCCTCAAGTAGGGCTTTTTCCTAATCCCAGTTGTTTAGGAGTACGCATAACAGGCTCTGTAGTTGTTCAAATCTCGCTCCGCACGGCTTAAACTGAAACCATGTCGTAACATTGTCACGAGAGCCGCGTTCAATGTTCTTTTACGTTAACGCAGTCCAATCTGCGCTAGAACCAGAGTTTTTAAACAAGTTATAAGGCATTTTTTCATGTTTCTGAAATAAGTCAGCTCTGTACTCATTTTAATCGCTGTGGTTTTTTAAGTTTACTGCTAACCGGTTGCTAGACTGCAACCTAAACAGTCGCTCCAGCCCGAGAATCTCCACCACAATCTTTGCAAACTGAGTTGCGCGGAGTGCCTTGAAGGTAGAAAAACCGCTTCTGCTTTATCAAAGCAGAGGGGGCAAAAAAAAAAAGCCAAACCAACACACACACAAAGAAAGCCTATTGCTGGGGTTTCCAAACCACAGCAAAGTGGTACACTGACACTGAGAGCTGCTTATGCATGAAACGCTGCCAGAATCGGTGGGACAAAGCGAAGAATTGAAGTCAGGTTTAACAAATATGGCAACAAATCGGGGCTTAAGCTGCGAGGCTGTCAAATGTTAGCTTAGCCACCATGATGAGGATATTGCTTGACAAGTAAAGGAGAGCTATATTATAGCAAGCTTCGGTGCAACAGTGCCTGTTTTTACTTCTCACCTTGTCAAGCATAAAACAGCCTCTTGGATTCCCAACGTCAGGAAAGGAAAAAAAAAAAACAACCACCTTATTTTCATCATCATAGATACATCTGGGTTTAAGAAGTATTTTTACAGCTCCTGAAGTCAGATTTCAATCTGACAGCAGTTTAACCTAAGCAGAGTTGGATGGTTGTTTGCTTGCAGCTAAAAGCGGAGCTCTGCAACAGCCCAACAACCTCTACGGTGTGACTGGACCGTGGCAGCTGGCTCACAGTAACAGCTCCAGCTCTCAGAAAACATACTCCAAAACTTCTGGTATTTCTTCCAAAAAAGAAAAAAACCTTTTACCACAGTAATACTGCTAGGCTATATTACTGGATTTGTTTTCTTCCAAGCAGCTGGCATTGCTGAAGAAGTTTCTTCCTTGCCAGTCCACAGTATTTCCCAGGGGGTGAGTAAAATATGGAATAAGCATCCAGCTCAATGCTTGGCAGCTGAAGGGGCCAACAACAACAGTCCCAAACAACAGCATGAGCGAGCACACCCAATTTCAACACTAACTACAGCAACAAAACATGAGGACTTCTCTGAAGTTTCAAAAAAACAAAAAACCAAACTATTTGAGAACAAAGAACCAGGTATGGAAATAAAGATTTTTTTTAAAAAAACAGAAGATTATTTGAAGTTAGTGCTTTTCAACATGTGAACACATAAGGTCTCTGCTGGGAAATCGGTCCCTATGCGATAAAGTCAAGTCAGCTGATGTGATGCACTTAAAATAAACGGAGGCTGGCCTTCCTCACACTCCATCCTCCACACTGGGACCACAGACCTTTCCCATCTCCTCTCCGCTCGATTTCGGATCGCCTGGACACCCCTGTGCCCCTCCCCTTATTTCTCAGAGAAGTCCCGAGGTGCAGAAAGAGCTGCTATCAAAGGTCTTTGTTAGTGGAACGTGGCCCCGAGTGCAAGTAAACCAGGTCAGAAGGTTTATTCCTTTTCCCAAGGAAGCTGTGGCTTTTCAACACACGTATTTAAACACCACGGTCTGAACAGAAATAAAGTTTCTGGAGCATGGCAGATAATAATTTTATTAAGGAGAGAGGAATTTCCGCTTTCAGGCAGGGGAAGGAAGCGACACTGTGCTGTTCCTCTGCAAATCAACTTTTAAATAGGGTTGAGGGGGAAGGAGGGCGTCTTTTGTTTGTTTTTAAAAGCCTCATCTGAGCTTTTGCTATTTCTAAGGAGCCTTCTGCGTGGGCTAGCATCTCAGAGCAGCATCGCACGATGAAACCACTTCGGCTTCCTACACGGAAACATTTGCCTGTCATGGTACAATGTGCCCTTTCACAAGTGGAAGAAAATAAAGTATCCTGCGATTGGGTAAGGTAAATTGGTAATATTTTGTTCTGCATATGGAGGGAGAGCATCAAAATAGTTACGTACTCTTTCATGTGACCCATTGGCCTCTCTACCACATCCTCACCCCAAAAAATAGGGAGAGCACAGGGCAGGCAGATGGGGTGGGAAGAGATCTAGCTTTTTCACCTTTCAGAATTTCTAGGACACTCAAACCAATGCAAAGCGTCCTTTCAAAACCCCCATTTGTCCCCAATCCTACACAGGGGCTGTACAGCTGTATTATACCAAGGTCAGCGTGGAATTGATGGAACCCAACCTATCGATGCAAGCTCTGAAAGCTTCGCCCACGACGGCCGGGTGGTGGTGGGGGCGTCTCGAGCACACGCGTGCTCGTAAATCCACCAGCCCACGTGCCCGTCGTGAGAAAAGGAGTCACTTCGCAGAAATCCCTCCACAGCTGCACTTGAAAGCCACCGGCTCCAAGCGTAAAAGGCAAGATGTGAGTAGTCAGAGGCAACCCGGCCCAAAGAGCCAGCTAACGGAGTAAACCGATTCTAAGAAAGCCTGGTACATTCTAACCCATGAAACACCAGTTTCACAACTTCAAACTGCCGGTCAGTTGTTCAAAGCAGTGACCAGCAGTTCCCAGCTATCAGGATGCTTAGCTCTGACTCAACATATTGATATCCAAAGCGGCGAGAACAACATTTTTCAACTATTCCAAAATAATAAGAGAGGCAACGAACATATTCCTTTGAAACAATCCACATTAAGAGCAACAGGACAAAGGTTCGTTTTCATTTGGAAAGTGGTTTCTTCAAAAAGTCAGATGTGCCACCAAAAGCCCCAGTCACTCTTTCTCAGAGGGCAGGATGGGTTTCGTAGAGTCACTGCTGCAACAAGCAATATCCTTGTTAGGTCTCTGTTCCAGCCCTTTCCACAATCAATCCCTGCTTGCCTTTAACACGCGTTAAATCTAATTATAAGGGCAGAAGAGATAAGCAGAGGCAGCGCAGAGAAATTACGGATCCTCATTTGTAACTGAATCTAAATCTGCAAGCACAACCACAATGCAGCCAACAGTTCGACCCAGAATAGAATAGGCTGGAAGATCGCTAAGGGAATGTCATCTCGAGAGCCAGACTTCCAGCCCAGCTCTCCTGGGAAGGGCTCTGTTGCAACTGCTGGCATCTCAACAGTGAAAAAGCTTCAGAAATAAAGTCACAGAAAACATTCAAACCCATGATTTACGAGATGGGCCTGCTGTAGCTCTTAGGCTACTTCAGCCAGGCACTGTACAAAGCACAGCAAAAATGGTGGCTCCTGCTGCAGAGAGTTTTAGCATATGGTTGTTCACCCGGCTCGGTATCAGCCAGCACATTTTAGCACAGCAAGATTTAGTTTAAACTTAACCATTAGTGAGCTCTCCAAAAAGCCAAGGAAGCTTAGAGCAGGTTTGCGAGCAGATAACAGCCGCTAAGATCAAGCGGCGTGCTACTTTAATGAGCACTTGCATTTCACTCACAACTATAGGGCTTCGATCCCAACAGCGCACATGGCTTTGTATTTACAAAGCGTCTCAGGTACGTTAGAGAGATTTATTTTTTAAGTAGGTGGGGTTTTTTTTTTTTAGGTTGTTTGAACTTCCCATGCAATGCCAGCTCAGCGCTTTCATCCCCATGGGAACCTTCTCCAAGAAGCATTACAGAAATTACCTAAAAAAACATAGAAAAGAATTCATCTTCCATTTTCAAGCGTTTGAAGTCGTGCATTCATAAAAGCAAATGTTTGAAGTGAGGCTGATCAATCATATATTCATCCAGCCAGCACTACAAGCATCCTAATGATCCAAGTTAATATTAAAACGTGTAAAGTAATGCAAGTAAGGCAAGTCACTTTTCTTTTTTTAATCCCCCCTCCTATTTCCTCCTGGTTAGGTGATGCGATTTGCTTTTCACTCCTAACCAGGAGATTTTAACAACATAAAACTCGCCTAAATTGGTACAACCGAAAGCTTTCAATCTAGCACGCCATCACAATTTAAGTCTTTTTCAGTTAAATAAGACCAGCAAACTGTGCGGTGGCTCGACTCACCTTCAGAAAGATGAGGGAGCAGGAAGGTTTTGCGGGTTTGTTTTTCAGTAAGTTTATCTGAAAAGGGAGAAGCGCTTTATCCACCTCTCTTACAGGTTTTCTGAGGCAACCTGCTTTGCCCGTGTAGCACATCAAGGAAGGACAGAAGGCCCAGGATGGCACGACACTGAACGCAAGCTGCAGTTTGAACGCTTAAAATAAGCTCCAACTTATTTTTGTGGCCAGTTTGCCCTGCTTAAGCTGCAAGGACATTCAGCATATTTGGGGGCATTATCCAGTATTCACTGGAGCCCTGCAGTCTGGTTTTCAACATCGAGAAAAAGAGGACCCAGCTTCTAAAGCACAATTTTCACAAGAAATTTATTTTACTAATAATCTCTGTGTATACAATGCTTACGCAGACTGTAAGTATTTTTGCCCCCTCGGTTTAAAAAGGCCAGGCGAATATTGGTCAGTCAGTCTGCCTGTAGTCATAAACATTAAACACAGATGTTGAAAGTTCTCTTTTCCTTGCGAATTTGTTTAAAACTTTCCTATTATGCAAAATATCATGCAACTCCAAAGTCTACACTTACATAAACACTTTGCAATACTCTAAGAGTTTAAAGCCATGAGTATCTTCCTTTCTCATTCACTGGATTCTTACAGAGCTGGCTCATAACATAAATTTTCCGTTCTTACCCCAAGCAACAGCTTTTTTTTTTTTTTGGCTTTACATTTAGTTATGCATCCTTTGTCCACCAAACTGTGAAACCTTGATCTAGCACTACGCTGGCAGGAGACGTGAACTTCCTGATCGAGCCCACACCACCACCAATACACGACTACGATTTTACTACTTGGAATAATCTCATTGTTTCATGGGATACTGCTGCGAGCCAAAAGCGTATTTTGCTGCAGGACGGGATCACAACTTTGACAGTTTCCATTTCTGATACATTTTTGCTAAGCTGAATCAGGAATTCTTGGGTTTTTTTTCTAGCACACCATCTCTGATTGCTGAAGAATTTCAGATCATTATGTGAAACCACAACCACGTATTTCCAGACACCAGTTCTGCACCCTTGCCTCAGAATCACCACAGACAAATGACCCGACATGTTTTCTCAATATCTAAAGCCACAAAAGCTTCCTATATCGTTAGAATGAAAAAAAATCATCCTTTAGAAGTTACAGTGAACAGTCCTCAATCAACCTGAACATGTCACACAACCCAAGACCTCGCCAGCCTCAAGCCACAAGCAAGAATACTCAGAAACCACAAGCCAAAAAAACCCAACAAAACCCCAAAAAACACAGAAACTCAAGTTCTGATCTCAGCTACCACGTTGTAAATCCATTACAACTTCACAGACACTGGCTTACTCCAGATACATACTGATTTCAGAGCAATTTCGCCAGAAATCTGATAAAGCCCAAAAGATTCGATTTTATTCAGCAAGCATCAGATATCGCCCACGTCCAGCTTCTCCAGACGGGGAGTCACCCCATGGTTATCAACCCGAGGGAGCAAAAGTTGAAAGAATATTCTGCCTTCTGCTGACAGCCGCTCATACCCTTGGTTATGAAGCAGCTATTCAGCTCAGCAGTTTAAAAAGAGGTGGAGAAGAGATTTGTAAGAATCCTTTTCAAAACAGCGCATCAGGTTTTGTCTGTTGCTAATGAAGAAAATCTCAATGAAGCATACAGCAAAAAAAAAAAAAAAAGGGTCTAAAACCAACATAAACCATTAAGGACAATAAACACAAGCGAGCCCCACTAGCGCTCGTGGCCTCCCGGGAGGGCGATGATGGAAACCAGACCCCAGCACCAGGTACACCAGACCAGGCATGCGTGGGGCCCACGCCGACCGCTGAAGCTCAGGGTGCAGAGACAAGCACAAACGTCTTCCTCCCCAACATAACAACCTCACACACCGTCTCCTTCTCCACCTCCAGCTTACCTTCTTTCCAAAACAGCCTGCCACTCAATGAAGTGCCTCCTTCAGAAGTTTCTGCCATCTGACAACCACGTTGGTTCTCCAAACCCTCCCACAGCACCTCAAGCCGGGTCCCTCAGCACCCTTTCCCCACGCTGGCTCCCTCATTGCCTCTCACGGGTGTCCCCCGCCCCGTCCCACCCTCCCACCATCCACAGGCCCCTCCTGACCCAGCCCCCAGCCCTCTCAGCTCAGCCCCAAAGTCTCCAGCCTCCAGATAACTCCCCTCGGCTCCCCCAAAGCCCCTCCCCCGACCAAGCCTCCAGCCCCATTACCCCCGCTCCTCGAAAGCCTCCAGCCCCGGGTGACACCTTCGACCCACCCCGGCCCGGGCCTCCTCCACGAGCCCCTTGGCCCAGCCCCTCCTAACGGCACCCCCGGCCCAGCCGTCCCGACTCAACCTCCCTCCACCGAGCGCTGCCTCTCCTCA
>VYZW01039942.1:0-15922 GCA_013401315.1 Balaeniceps rex | reverse complement strand
GGTGTCTACCTTGAGTCTGGAGAGATGTTGTCTTAACCTAAGATCTGCTGTGTAGTGTAGATCTGCTATATGATCTTGAGTACCTGTGGGGAAAAAAGACGAGAGACATGAGAATCTAGTTCAACTAGAATATAGCTTCCAACATGCAGGAATCCTAGTGCTATTGTGGGAGTTTTCTGGGTTTGGTGTTTTTTTGTTTTGTTTTGGTTTTTGTTTGTTTGGGGTTTTTTTGGGTGTTTGTTCTGTTTTTTGAAACCTGCCGCTTTCTCTACTAGAGACTCTGCAAGGGCAGGGTATAAGATTAGTCCTTTAGGTTGCTGGATTTTGGCATCCTTATTCTGTGTTTCCTTCTCCACATATTAGTTCTGGTGTGTAACATCACATGACAACACTCCTCTGCTATGTTATAGTCCTACTGCCAGATTCTTGGCAAAAATAGTACCTATTAGTTATACTGATACAAATGTAAGGTATTGGTTTTTCATTTTATATTGAACACTTTAATTCTAGTCAGTTTTCATATAGAAGCAAGAATTATTTTATCAAAGTATAAGCTTACAAGTTGTTGAACTGTGTATAAGTATAAGCTTACTGTTGTTGAACCCCATGAATTAGCATGGGGTGGAAAAACTTGCATAACTAACTTTTTTCCTGTTGTAACTGCCTTGGGAGCTGGGACTTACAGACATAATTTCACTACTTAAAACTTTTCTAATGTGTAGCGCACTGTGAACAGAGATGAGCTGTTGAAACAGGCAGAATCTGTGATGCAGGATCTAGGCAGTTCAAGAGCCATGTTGGAAATCCAGTATGAGAATGAAGTAAGTAATATCAATGCAGTCTAATTCAACCCCTTTTTACTGAAGATTAATACAAAAAACCTACAACTTTCATAGAATGACTCGGTCAGACTCTTGGTCCTTCCCATTGCTGGTGCCACAAAATTTTATCTATTAATTATTCCTGATCCTCTTGGTTGTGATTTTTAGTTGCTAGGAGAAACTTTCTGATCTACTAAATTTCATAATCAGTCTTATTCTGCAGAGCACATTTATTTTTTTTTTTCCTAACTCTAAGCAAACAGCTGTGTGCGTTTCTTCTAGAATATGATCATTCTGTGGTCAATACTTTTATTCCGCTATTATTCCCTCCGATATGTGGTCTTTCCAAGCTGTCTCAGTCATATTGTAAATGTTGGCGTAGTTAGGTTCTCTAGGCGCTTTTTGCTATGCAGTCTTCTTTATAGCCAGTAATGTACTGTATTTCTCAGACTAAGTGAAGATTTTGATATTCAAACTGACCTAATAGACTCACTTATTTATTTATCTCATTCCTCCTCCTCTTCCCACACCCTTCCTCCCTTGAAGGTCGGCACAGGCCTAGGCCCCACGCTAGAGTTCTATGCACTTGTATCTCAGGAACTACAGAGAGCAGACTTAGGCCTTTGGAGGGGAGAAGAAGTGACTTTAGCCAATCCAAAAGGTAAATGTTTTACTACCTAAACTATCAATATTGATCTAATATTGAGTTGATGCTAAGTTGACTTTAATTACGTGAATGGCTTTGAAAGAGCATCTCAGTTTGTGGTCAGATAATATGCCTCATGATAGTGTGTGATTATCTTTGTGGGTTTTTAAAATTCTGTAAGAAACTTTAGGCTATGGTTGTCTGGTAGCTGCTTTCAAACTTGCATCTGGAATGAAACTAGCAGTGTATGTATTGAAATTTTTTTTTTCTTTTTCTTTCTTCCTCAACAGGAAGCCAGGAAGGTACCAAGTACATCCATAACCTTCAAGGCCTTTTTGCACTTCCTTTTGGTAGAACAGCCAAGCCAGCTCACATCGCAAAAGTTAAAATGAAGTTCCGCTTTCTGGGAAAACTAATGGCCAAGGCAATCATGGATTTTAGACTGGTGAGAATAAAATGGAAAATATGATTCTGAAGGGTTAAATGAAAATTCTAGTTCTGACTGTGTTGGGGAAAAATAGCATTGAGTTGCATGGAATTGTTTTCAGATCTAGCAGTTTGGGTGGGGTGGGAGGAGATGCAGCTGAGCTTTTGAGGGGGAAAGGGTAGTGTATGTTGAAGATCTTTACAGTGGCTTTTAAGACCATAGTGAAAAAAGGAAAAGCCATTGCCTGCCATGTGCTGCAATCTCTCTCCAATCTTCTCTCATGATCTTTTTGGGCTTACTATTATTCCCGCTGATAGGTTGCTGATTGCTCTAAAGTATATGCACTAGGCAGTCAGTTGTGTTTTCTTGACTGTAAATTTCTCAGGTAAAAATGCTCAGACACTGTGTTTTAGTGTGGGCCAGAACTATGAATTAGTAAACAGTATTCTAGATCTAGTCAAGAGATAAAATAGCAAAAAATACAGTTTTGGAAGACTGTTCAATACTAAACAAAGTTTCGATTTCCAGGTGGACCTTCCTCTTGGACTTCCTTTTTATAAATGGATGTTACGACAGGAAACTTCCTTGACATCTCATGACTTGTTCAGTATTGATCCAGTAGTAGCCAAATCAATATATCACCTTGAAGATATTGTAAGACAAAAGAAAAGACTTGAACAGGACAAAACACAGGTGGGAAAGTAACCCTGAGAATGGAAGAGTGCATCTTCACATGTGTTTGGATTTTATGAAGTAGCCGTAATTGAGAGTGTTTGATAGTGCTTAATACTGATGGTAATAGTGATAATGACTTCATTCTAATAAAAGGAGTAGCTTTAATGTTGTTAAATCATTGGCTAGTAATTATAACACTGTCTTTTTGTAATGTAGACTTTAACATTATAAATTTATTATGGGATTCTTCTGTGGGATTAAACACAGGCTAGAAATGGCTAAAACTGCCAGATGTTTACCTAAGGTAATTTTCTCTTTTTGGTTCACTTTGAAAAGACTAACCAACTTTAATATCAGAGGGGAAAAAAAAAAAAAAAAAAATTATCCTTGTTTTTTGAACATTCAAAAGGCTTAGCTTTTTCATTAGTTGGTTTAGTAAAATTTTCAGGTTTTCTTAGGAGTGCCTATTGTGGGTTTTTCCTCCCCTGCTGAAAGCTGTATGTGGAACTGGTGTAAACTGGCTTCATGTGTGAGCATACAGGTTTTTTTATAGATACAGAAGAGTCTCGTAATTTTTCAAGGTTATCCACTCTTAGCTAAAAATAGTGTCATTCACTGTTGCAGAGTAGTGATAAAGGGTCTTTGGCATGCATGCTCTTTCTAGCATCCATTGTTAATAGATGGTAGGTGGTAATTACCTAATTTATACTCTTAATACATCTGCTTTGTTACTAGTGAAGTTATTGCAAGCTTGTGGGCCTTTGTTCCTCTTCACCTCACTGTCTCTCTCTCCTTGATCACCGCTTTTAATTTCCCAACAAGAGTTTGAAAAACCTGAAACCTGGTGGATGAAAGCTGAAAAATGTCAGTATGCATGCCAAATATGAATGCAATTAACTATTCTAAGGAAAAAACATAGCCTAAGAGCCTTAGCATATTACACATGTCCTTCTCTTGCAATAGTATTTTCTAAATAAATAATAACACAAGAAGTTAAAGTAATTCTAAAATTCCTAGAAAAAAAGTGTACTGTTATAGTCTTTCAAGATTATCCATTAAGATAGTTTATTTGTTTTGTCTTGGTTTACTGTTATGTAACCACAACATAGAAGGAAAGCAAGGTGTACTGTAACAGTATTAATAGTAATATTCGTATAGAAACGTTTACTTAGTCAAAACTGCTTTAGAAGTCATTACTTTTGGATAAGCTAATGTCAATGAATTGTTCTCACTGGTTTTTCGCTTCCAATTTTTTAGACCAAAGAAAGTCTACAGTATGCATTGGAGGCTCTGACTATGAATGGCTGCTCAGTGGAAGATCTAGGGCTGGACTTTACACTTCCTGGGTTTCCTAATATAGAACTGAAAAAAGGGGGAAAAGATACACCAGTCACCATCCACAACTTAGAGGAGTATCTCAGAGTACGTAAAAGCAAAGCTAGGACTAAAACTTTCTTTATGCTTCCTCACCTTGCTCCCAAGTAGTTTGTTTCCATATATATATTTCAGTTCATTCTTGTGAACTGGACACAGCACTAATTTTCCTACTGATTGCTTCTGTTCTGTACTAGTTTATTACTACAGAAAACCTGTTTGAATCCTTGTCAGCGCACCTGACTTGAAAATTTTATAGTACAAAAAAATCTGGTTTAGACATAATGAAGTCATCAAAAATATGTTTTTTTGGATAAAAAGTGTTGTAGTAAGTGGAGTAATTTGAGCTGTGGACTTTCAGAATCTTTTAACATGTTCCCACATTTGTGTATGATAATGAATTTGATTGCAATAGTGATTTAGCACCCACACTTTAGTGGGCTTTGAACTGCTGTAATAATTGTGAAATTTTTTGGAGTCAGACTTCAGAAAACATTAGCTCAGTTGCGAGTCAAAACCCAAAAAACCCACAAAAACAAACAAAAAGAACCCCCAAACCATAAAAAATAGGTAAGGAACAGAGAACAAAACAGTGCCATAAGCTGACAGTGCACCTGCATATTGATTTATTCCAATGTCAGAAGGGACATAAAACCTAGAAAAACAAAAGGGTGATGCTGCTGAACAAAGGTAGGAAACTGTTTCTGCATAAGAAAGTGTTAAAGAGAATAGGTTAACAATAGCCTGAAAAAGAGATGAGGAAATGAAGGAAGAGTGCAATATTATCACATGAAGTTATGAGTGGGATGGAGGTAAGAATGATTGATTGCATCATGAAAAAGCCATTATTCCAGTTCCTAAATAATGCATTTTCTGACAGGTTAGTCTGCTGCCAGTTTCACTCTGAGGACAGTTAAGACTTTCAAGTACTGATAAGAAACATATCTGATGTTTTGGTAGAAATGATTCAGTAAGGGGCATATAAACTCCTGGATATCAACCGAGAACTCTGCAAAGTTATTCCATAATCCTTACAACTGAATATGGAGCAGTTGCTGTTCATCTTCCAGACTCAAGCTGTTATGTACATATCCAGTTCTCATATCTTTATTTGTTGAAAACAAATTCTGGTAGTCAAGAATCACTTATAAAATTAAACGTATTTGGATATAAAGCTGTATGCAGACTTACAAATGGGCAATGTCAACAACCATAGTTTGTTAGAAACAGCATTTGTAGTATCTATTTACTGAGTAAAGCTGAGCAAGGTTGCTTTCGAGTCTGATTTTCGTACAGTTTGCAGTCAGTTTTTTTCTTCTAGGTAACACGTATCGGGTATCTGATATACTGAGAAAGGCTTGCAGACATCTTGGATGTCCTGTAGTTGTCCTACTGTAGGCCTCACATGGTGAAGGAAAAGTAGATCATTACAGAAGGCTTGCCGTCTGCTCCTTTCTAGACAACTTTTGGGACTATTTTCTTTAAAGGACACCTGTGCAGTTTTTCTATCCTTGTCTTTATGTTCCTGCCTCATAGAGGAGACTTTAAACTAGATCCCAGTGATTAGCATTACAGACTTGATGTCAAGGAAATGGAAAAGATTTCAGAGAGAAAATTAGTGTTCTCTGTATCACAAGTATGATGAATTGCAATTTAAAAACAGTATATTTAATTTATCAGCTAGCCTGTACAGCTCCCTGTGGGTCAGCTGCCCTGCTCTTGAAAATGTCATTTTCATTAAAATCTTGTGTGTGGATTACCATTAGAAGTAGTTTATAAAGCTAGAATATCCTACTGTTGTTCTTCATGCCTCTCCTGCAGTCATGTCATTCCACTGTCTACTTCCCTTTTTTCCCCAAGGACGGTTCCCACAGAAGCTACCTTTATCAGAAAGTAGAACTNCGCCCCCAAAGCAAGAGGCCAACTCTTGTTCTAGATTTGCGGACAAAAAGTTTCCAGAGTGCAGTTTTTTGCCTAACAATTTGGTCTCCTCTTTGAATCCACAAGAATATAGTGCAGCTTAATTTTGCCACACACTCTTGGTCATAAAAACTAATTACAATTCTAAGTCAGCAACTCTGCTGCTAGAATAGCCGTAGAATATTCTATGTTATAGAACACAATAGAACAGCCCTCTGTGCTGCTGGTGCTTACCAGCTTGCTCTTCAGTATTACCACCTGATGTGTGAAAGTAGGAGTATGTATCTTACCTGAAATTCAATGCCTGAGTCTTCTGTAGGAAAGCTTATCAACAGATCCTAATAGGCTTTCATATCTGAGAGCTTTCTGGAACAAGTAACTCTTCAATTATTGGGACAGGGTTAAATACTTGCTTCAGGAGTCCAGCAGTATCAGTGAGGTTTTTAATAATATTTAGATGCATCCTTAGATGTCTTTCAAAGCTTTTCTCAGCACTCCAGGTCAGAGCTTTTAACACATTCAAAAACTAGTAGCTGTGCATTGACGACACATCTTTTACAACCAGCCTTCATGTCCTGCTAGAGTTGAGGGTAGCCAAGGCAAGTGTAATCATCAGTAGCACTAACTGACAAAAGAATCCGAACTTGGCATGTAATCTGCCATTTATAATGTATTTTTTAATTTAGTGGAGAAATACTGGCTGCAGGAGACTTAAAAGAAATTTGGTCTTGTTTGTATCATGTCCCCTTTCCTCCCCTCCAGTGATTATTGTTTCAGTATGTGCTGTCCACTTTGGAAGGTGAATTTAATCCTGAGAGGGTAACTGCAGATACAAAAACAAAACAAAAAAACACACACAAAAGGCTAGATTACTGTCTTGCTGTCTTCTGCCTTATGATTCTTACCAAATCCCAGTAACATGAAATGAAGTTATTTCTTTCCCTCCTGCCATGTATTCTTATAATATTAAGCTACTTAATATAACAAAAAGTCTAAAGTTACTTAATAACTATATATTAGAAAAGGGACCCATATGTTTCCATGGGGGAAACTAATATAATATTGCCAATGATGCCCTAAGGATTTCTGTTTCAGATGCTGAATTTTAAATGGCTATCAGTGTACAAAGAGAACATCTACGTTAGGCTTCTAAAAATATCTAATAAATGTTTAGATTTGTTTTAAAATAATTTGTTAAATAGGATCAGTTTAACCAACTATTCTGAATTCCAAGTATTAACCTTGTTTTATCAAAAATAAAGGCAAATAAGTTGTTTAAACTGAGTTGCATGCTTAAGGTATTCTAAATATGGGGTTGTTAGAACTCCAAATGACTTTTGCTAATTTGCAATGACAGACCACATGAGAAAGTTGTAAAGAAAAAACTCAACAAATTCTTTGTCTGTTGCATTGTAGCAGCACTGCACGTGCACACATGAAGCAGTATGAGCTTATGAATTAAGGCGGAATGAGGCAGTGCTGTAGAGCAGCTCCATAAATCAAAGTTCAAACTCTGCCACAACTACAGTGAGCATATGGCTAGGCTTTTGAAGAGTTTTTTTTATGCAGCTGTGGTCTTTTGTACAGTAGTGATCATTCCATGCTTCCTTTGTTCAAATTACTTTTTTCCTCCTTTTTTTTTTTTTTTTTCTTTCCCCTTCCCTGCAGTTGGTTATATTCTGGGCACTAAATGAAGGTGTTGCCAGACAGTTTGACTCATTCAGAGATGGATTTGAATCAGTCTTCCCCCTCAGTCATCTTCAGTACTTCTATCCTGAGGAGGTTGGTAAACCTGGTTTTACTGATGCTTTTATAACCTTATATCTATACGTATGGACATTCTGAACCTAGGTATGCACTGGATGCAGTGCAGTTGTGACGGAGTCTGGTTACATTACATTTCCAATGCATATTAGTAAAACTTGGTGTCCTTTAAATTGCATACTTAAAGATTTCTGTGGTCGTTTATTTGATGCTTTTATTATGAACAGCTCCATTTTCTTTAAAACTGAGTGTATCCAGCTTTTCTGAGAAAAGTGCTTAAATTTATATATGCAGGCTCTCTATCTTGGTGTGGATACTTTAATTAATTCCTTGTATTGCACTACCTCTTAGTTACCAAAACAAAAAAACCCAAAGCAGTCAGCTCTTTAACAAAGCTTTAGACAGTAAGAGGAGATTCAGATGAAGGGGTAAAGAATAAGGATAGTTGGTCTTGCCTTGTTCTCACCACCCACCGTATCAATTTCCTTGCAAAATTCTTGCACTCTTAAGTGGACTGAATTGAGACACAATTACGGTTGTCTGGACTAGAAGAGAGAATGTTTTATTACTCTGCTTTTAGGGAGTTTATTTGAAGACTGTACTTTGAAGGGTTTGTTTACCTTCATAAACTTACATCTTTGACTTCATGAAGAAATGTTAAGCATGCTCTGAAGCTGTGTGTTAGCCAAGCCTTTGCGTTACTCTCTTGTTCTTGGCGCTTTGCGGTGTAAGAGTCTCTCAAAGCTGAGATCTGTAACTGCTCACAGCGATTCTTCTATGCCTGTCTGTTGGTACTACTTTCAAAGAGTACCACCACCTTGTTTTCTGCAACAAAGTTAAGGCTAGTAAAAATGGCAGATTATTCTAGTTTCTTCAGTGTTTTACCCAAACCTCTCTGTTTTGTAGTATATGTGATGCTGTACTTCTGTCTTGTTGTTTGGCATGGTTTGATGCTTGCTTCTGCTTGGAAATTATTTTAAAATAGGATACTAGTCTTGCTAATCTAATACAAAATTGAAGCCATAGGAGTAGTGTGAGATATAAGACTTCCTTTCCTTAATAAGATATACATGTGTGATGTCATGTTCTGTTGCTGATAGCTATCCAGCCATTTGAATCTTTTTACAAACCATTCCTAAACTATTATAAAGAACTTGTAAAATTATTTTGTTCATGAACAGAACAGCCCGGTATATCAAACCTCCGGTTTTATTGAGATTGGGGCTATACAACTCCTTGTGTATCCTAGAAGGATGTCTGTAGAAACTTTTAATGTTTTGGCTGTAGCCTGTCATCTCTGCCCAAGTGCATAGAAAGAACAGGCAAAATAATTTAAGTACAAAACTGCTATCTGACAGATCCATCTCTGTCTAATGATTGATTTTTTTTTTCTTTCAAAGAAGAGCTCAGAGTTCTGAAAAGCAAGTATAAACATTTATTCTTCTCATTCCCCTAGATTTCCTCAAAAATTGTGAGATTTCCAAAAAGTTAAGGCATTTTTGGTTCTCCAGTGTAAATTGCTTACTAGGACTGTCTCTGTTCTGAGAGATACATTCAGCATCTCATGTGGTAGTGGATTGTATGCAAAGGCAGATTCAGCAAATGAGGCTGTCATGGGGATGAAGCTATTGCATTCAAAGAACTTGGGAGGATTCGTTGGGGTGACTGAGGTTGTTTTGCAGCAAGCTATTCCAGAAAGTAGAATGCCGTAATAGTAGTCAGAATGGACAGTACTCGTTCTACCTCAAGTTCTAAAGGGGCAAATTTCCTTCCTTGTGTTTTTAATTTTATAGTTGGAGCAGCTCTTGTGTGGCAGTAAAACAGACACTTGGGATGCAAAGACTTTAATGGAATGTTGCAGGCCAGATCACGGTTATACACATGACAGGTAATATGGTGTTGGTCTTGTTAAAAAAAATAAATAAATATTAGCACTAGAAAATATGTATTTAAATAATCTTGATATCCTGTTATTCAAGCTAAAAGAATTATATGAAATTTATATGAAAATATTCATACTGCACTGATTATGAATCTGATGCAATTATTTTAACTATAAACAAAATAATAATAGCTTGCTTTTTTCCCGTCCTTAGTCGAGCAGTGAAGTATCTCTTTGAAATTCTCAGTAGCTTTGATAGTGAGCAGCAAAGACTGTTTCTTCAGTTTGTGACGGGTAGCCCAAGACTGCCTGTAGGAGGTAGGTTTTGTTTATTACATATTGCTATATATGAAATCAGTAGTATTAATGCATTGCAGAATAAGTGCATTATTTCAGTATAGGAAGAAATTACTTATCTGTATATTCTAGAGGTTCATACTTGTTTGACATTTCTAGTTTCAGAAGTGGCTGGGTAGGCTTCAGGTAGAATTCTCAAACTTTGTGTTAATCTCATGACATTTCGTTCAGTTGACTCTCTCCAGGTTTAATTTATGTTACCAGATAACCTACCGGATAGCAAAAAAAAAAAGTTCAAAATTTAAACAAAACTGAAACCCCTTAATACTGTATTCCTTGGCTAGAGGTGCATTAAGTTATGACAACAACAAAATGATGCATTGCTACCTGGAAACAATAATCTTTTTTTTTTCCCCTAGAAAGGAGACAATGGAAGCATAGTGATAAACTTTAACTTCTCCCCCTTTTGAATTTCAGAATTTAGATGAGAGGCAGTGAGGAAAACTGAGGAATTTGCTGTCTTTGCTAGGGACCATTATAGAATACACATTTTACCGTATTCTCAGCTGAACGCTTTGCAAGTAAAAACAGAATTTATGCATCTGTTCTACTACTTACATTCTTTGGGGTTTGTTTTGGTTTTTTTCTCTAGTTAAAGAATTTACATTATAAGAAAGAGTTGATTCTTTTTAAAAAAAATTTTAGACCTCTTTTGGGAAGAGATTGTGCAGGCAGGATTGAGGGTTAGGAGTATAAAAACCTTAACTGGAGTAAAAAAAAGTACAACAGTCAGATAATTTCTGAGAATCTTAGAAAACGTGTATGAAACTAACAAAATCTTAAAAATGTTGTGATTGGAATAGGTTTTTTTTACACATACAGAACACAGAATTAAAAGTAGATGCATCTAGCTTATTTCTCTTTTTAATTAATCTTGGAAAACTAATCTACAGAAAGGATGTTAGGTATTTTTTAGCTTGCTACATGGGCTTATAAAGCCATATTCTAAACTTTTAAAAACAGAGATTAAGAAGTCAGTTACAAGATGCATGCTTCTGTCTCTGTTAGATGTCTACAGTGTTAACTATGGGTTTTCAAGAGGAACAACCTTATTCTGAATGTCTTTTCTCATTAATAGGCTTTCGAAGTTTGAATCCTCCGTTGACAATTGTACGCAAGACATTTGAGTCTACAGAGAATCCAGATGATTTCTTGCCCTCAGTAATGACTTGTGTGAACTATCTCAAATTGCCGGACTATTCAACTATTGAGATAATGCGTGAAAAACTCTTGATAGCTGCAAGAGAAGGGCAGCAGTCATTCCATCTTTCCTGATCACAATGAAAAATGCAATGTCTGCCTGTTACAGCAAAAGACAAACTCATGATTCTTTTCTAAATATATCACCTGAGTCAAGGAAACGTGTTACGCCTTCTTGTTGTAGAAAAACGGCTTGCAGATTATAAACAAAGACACTTGGTTGATATTCATTAAAGGCCCCTATGGACTTAAAGTGATCAGGCCCTAAAAGTTGTTGTGACAAGGTTTCTTTAGCAAGTTCTTGTTTAAATTATCATTTATTTGATGAGTGAAGTTTTTAACTTGCTTTGCTGTGTGAAATTTAAAAAGGGATGTTTTTCCAGGCTGGAACAATAAATGTCGCTGTGCAGTTTAATACTGGGCTGTGTGTATCCATCTAGCTAAGTCTGAAGTTTTTCCTCCAAAGACAACTTTTGTACATAAGTACAGAAATTAAAATACACCATGTATTTGACGAATCTAGTTTAGTAGACTAGTTCTGTGTACCCTCACCTGCCTCTAATTTTACCCATCCTCATGTATTGTCTGATGTGCAATTCACTTGGTTCTTTTTGTGTGCAACATTCTACAATTGTTATGTTTTGGTTAGCATGGGCACTTAACTGCTCCATGCCTCTTTCTCTGATTAAGATAATTTAAATTTTACTGAAATCAAATATATATTGTCAATATAATTCAGCCTTTGTAACTAGGTAGAACCTTTCTTATAGCATAGTTTTACTGTAGTGGTAGGATATAATGGCGACAGCCTTTACCAGTCAACGCTCTAGAGCTGTTTACACAGTGATTCAGGCAGCAAAAGCCTCTTACTAGAGGCTAGGAAGAATTATTTCTTTCATGTAGTTGAAGTCCACCAGCTTGGGCTGGCCAGTGTGTATTGTGGTAAGGCCAGAGCATTTCGAATTGATGTAAAGTTTTTTTAAAAGACAAATTAGTTGTTTCATTCCCTGTTTGAGTAAACAGTTTTCTTGTTCTTGATCTAAGGTCCTGGTTACTTTTGTAGTTCCACCCCCCTCCCCTCGCCTTTTTTTTTCTCCCCCCCAGTGCTAGCTTGGAACAAACAGTTCAGCCTTTGTCTTTTGACACAGATAAAGCACCTGTAAGCAATGCTCTGTCCAACTGTTTTATGTGCTGATTTCTCAAATCTGCAATAATTTACTTCATCAGGTTAATGTTTTTACCTGAATATAAATAAAAAAGTTTGCTTCACCTTTTTGTTCATAGTTTTGTACTGTATGCATAAAGTTCAATTGTGTAAATTACTGTAATGCAAGTAAATCATCCTAAAATCTACTTGGCTAACAGCCTGCAACTTGTGGATGATTTACTACTAAAATAAGACCTTTTAAGACCTCCAACTTAGAGGGAAATTTTTTTCTTTCTGTGGGTTCAAAAAATGGGCAATTACAAATATTCCTGAGATCTCTATGAAAATGTGATAGTTACTCACTTTTATTCAACTTTGAGAAATCAAAATTCATTTAAGTGCTTAGGAATTGTTAAATTCTGGCTAATCAGGCTAGTATTTCCCCTAAACTAACAATAACAAGTTTTCTTTTATCTAGCTGAAGAACTTGTACTTCCAGAATACGTATTTCAGTACATGTAATGGACATTCTTCCAGTGAACATTCACAGAATTACATGTGGCTGCTCATACCAGTGCCACTGAAATGTAATGCAAAGCTGTCATGAGCATGAGTAGAATGTGAAATCCTTGCACAAAGAACCTGATAACTCAACAGTTTCTACTACCATATTAGAACTGAAAGAAGGTGCTTCACACTGTACATATAATAATGGTAGTGCACAGTGCGGCATAGTTTTCATAAAACTTCAAGGCAGTGTTTAAACTATGGACTGGTGTTTAAATTGTTCTGATAACCTGATCAAACTGAGCACAAAAAAGTGTTTATAGTGTGTGGATAGCGATTTGTTCATTTTTTAAGGTTCTATATTTTAAAAAAACCTGACTTGTGTATAAAAAAAAAAAGAAAAAAGCTAATATTTTGTATTAAAATATCATGTGTATTGATATTTTTTTACCCATGTTGTCTCCCTCTAGAATCTGGCTTTCACCGACTTTGAAATTTTGAGGAGGAGTTTTCAGATTTGATATATAGCCATTGTATAACTCTGCTTCAGTGGGAAAATAAGTTGTTGGTTGCCTGTTTAAAAAGGAAGGAAAAAAACAAGTACCTGTGGTGACAATTGATTTTTGTTGTGCTCGCTGTCATTTTCAGCACAGACCAAGGATGTAGTTGGCCTGAAAAGGGAATTAAACCCTTTTGAGTGACACTTCCCCCCCCCCCCGAGGGCAGCTTTTAATGTATTAGAAGAGCAGTCCGGCTTTAAAAGGTAAAGATTGTAAATTTAAGAATAAATTGGAAGAGTCACGGTTTGCATTGCAATACTTTCCTACAAACAGAACTATAGTATCTAAGAGTAGTTGAGAATGAGTGGAGGGGTGGGGCATGACCTTAGGGATTCCTCCTTTTCAGGAACTTTGGTTTAAGGAAAAAACTCACTAAAATCAATCACAGGTGTGTACAGATGCCTGTTGAGGACTATGTAGCCCTTGGGAGAACATGTAGTTGTCTTAGTACTGAACTGTTTTGTATCTCTTTAAGGTATAATAAAAGGCACACTAAGAAGTCTCACTTTTGAAAATAGAGGCTTTTTTTAACATGATAAGTTCAACTGGTTTTAGAGAAAACCAACCATTAGTTACTATTTTGGATGAGTTTCGTGTCCTGAATTAACAAGAGCAGTGAAAAATCAGTCATGGAAAAAAGTGCTGTCCAAGTACTGATAGCTGCTACTGAACTTGTGCAGTGATTTTTTTTTTTTTTTTTTGGTTAGATGTTTGCTTTATATAGAAATCTTTTGTGTAGGGAACACTTAAGTAGTATCATACCTGACACAAATTAGTAAGTTGTAGTGCTGCTTTACTTCACATTTTGTAGGAAGATGTAAAAGAATTAATTCCCCATGCCCATTGCCAAACTTGATCAGATATTGAAGTTTCTATATGCAGACTGCTCATGTAATTTAATTGCCTAGATTCTTCCTTCTTTCCCCTCAACCATATGGGGTTGGATTTTTTTTTTCCTGTCTCCTTTCCTTTACTCAGCTCTCCTGCTGAGAAGGCGGGTACCTAAGGGTGGGCAGGGACTGATGAAATTCCAAGTGCCTGCATCACTTGAGCCCTCTTTTCTGGCCACTGCTGGAGGTAGGTCTGTCATCTGTAGAATTTCTGGGCCCTGCCCCACCTGTTTTCAGCAACCTGTCTTCAAATGAGTAATACCAGTGTCCATGATCCAGGATGCCTGTACTTCTGCAGAGGGGTTTCTCACAGGAAATGAAAGCCTATGTGACTTCAGGGATAATGCCTTGGTTTTGAAGTGAACATGCCTCTCCTAAGTCAAAATCCTTTTCTATAGCTAAAGCTGTTGGCAGAATGGGGAAAATAAAAAGCTTTGCTCAGAAGGGTTACAGTAAAGTTTGGAAGGCGTGGGGAAATCTTACTGGTAGGTGAGCCTTTTCAGGGCTTTTCATGTCTCTTCCTCCTACTTTACTTTCCTAGTCTGATAGCTTGAACTGGAAAACCTCCATGCCATGTGATCTTTCTGTGATCTTGCAGGAATTTCACAGCTGCATGCTTGTGACTTGCTGTATCTCCCTCAATGCATTGTGGTTTTAATAGCTTTTTCTCAGGTGAGTGTAGTCAGTTGCCCCGAGAGTAGCAGTAGTCACCCCACCCCAGTGCCCTCAGCCTGACAGCATAAGCTGCATGGTCACACGTATTTTAACAGAACATTAATGCATGTTTATATGGAGTGAATAGCTCAAGGAATAACTGCTTCAGTGGACTGGGGCAGAAGATGCCTTTAGAGGAATACTACGTCCTTGTGCACATTTCACTACCAGGAGACGTATTGATCAGACATCAAGCTGCTGTGGTGGTGGAGGAGCAACAGGTCTCGGGTCTCTCTTCCTTTGCTGTGTGTGCCTGGGGCATCACGAAGTCTTGAACCATAAACAGGAGAACTAAGTGGAGGGGAAACAGTGAAGATACATCCAATATTTTCAAGGCACTAGATTGAAATTCCTGATAGCTCTAAATTAGTTTGGCAGCAACTTCTGCAAAACTGGTTCAAGGAGGAAAAAGAAAACCAAAAAACCAAAAATAACCACCCTAAAAGGAGTAATAGGAGAGATGAAAGTATGTGCTGCTCCCCCTCCCCCCCAAAAGGGGGGGAGGGAATTCCTAGCTCCTATGATATCTTCCTGTAGTTAAGAATGAAACTGTCCAGTTCAAGCTGTAAGCAGCATGTTGGGGAAAAGCAATAAGTGTGTGGTGGGTTTTTTGGGGGGGATGGGTTGTGTGGTTTTTTTTTTTTTTTTGCTCCTGTCTGTCTCTGTCCCCCCACCCCTTTCATATTATACTATCTCTAAGACCCCATTAAAGACACAGGTAGATAAGCCTGAGGGAAAATGTTGTGAGACAGCAACCACCCTGCCCTGTTGTCTGACAAGGGGGTTTCCCTTTGTAAAGGTAAGCTTAAACACAATATACTCTTAGATACTGAAAACCAAGGCAGGTTGATGCTATGGAGATACCTAAAAATACTGCAGTTATCCTATCTCAAGAGCTATTTCCCAAATATACAACTGAGAGAAAGGTAGAGAGAAAAGATCACGAGATTTCCTGAGCTGTCTATAGAGCACTCCTAGCTGCTACCTGCTTTTAACTGTCCTTGTCCTGGTTTCAGCTAGGATAGAGTTAATTTTCTT
>VYZW01039925.1:0-12598 GCA_013401315.1 Balaeniceps rex | reverse complement strand
AGTTACTTGCTAGTATTTATATTTAAACAATTCCTGTAAAAAGGAATAAGATTATTTGTTCTGGAAGTTTGAGTGTTTGGTTTATGTTGCAGGCAGGAGAAGAATACTGCAGGCCTGGATCACATTGTTGGAGCAATTAATATCTTCTGCAATAAATTTGCTGTCAACTGTCGCATACGGATTTGTAAAGTAGGGGAAGAAATTTTGCCTACAGTGCTTTATATATGGACTCAGTACAGACCTAAGGATTCCCTGAAGGAATCAATAATTGAGTTATTTCGTCTCCAAGTTCATATTCATCATCCAAAGGGTGCAAAAACTCAGGGAGAAGGTACAATAAAAAGCTCCCTATTTGTTTGGGGTTTTTTTGTCACTGTATGTGATTGTTTGAATTACTGTGCCCACTTTCTGAATTTTGATACTGAGTCTTGGAAACATTAATGGGAGTGATGATTACTTGTCAGTAATTTTATGCTATAGGTTAATATTGAGTGAAAGTGCAAATAAGTTTTCAAATTTTATGCACTAAGAGAATATTAATGGTATTAAGTCCTGTAAAGGTTGATTGGGTTTTTTAATCAAAAGGTGATTTTAATTACTAAATCAAAACACAAAGTCTTTGGAGAAGGGAAATAATAGTTTAGATTGCCACACGTATTCATATCTTACCAGGTTGATTTAAGCCCAGAAATTACTGCTGTGGTCTACGTCTGGGTTACTGTATAAAACTGAACAGAGGACATCACTCAGTAATTGTGTTTGTCTGTCATGGCCTATTTCAGTTATAGCATCATTTTTTTAAAAAGTTTTTTTTTTCTTTTTTTTACTTTGTCTACAAATGGCAAAGAGTTTATAATTAGTCCAAATTTATCCATTGCATTTCATTGTAGTCTTTCCAGTTACATAAAGAATTGTTTATTAGAAACTTCGTTCCTACCTTAATTACTTGTATATGCTGATTAAGTTCTCTCTTAACTTTTTTCACTTTTTTCCTCTATTCATTCTCCATTATAAGACTTGTTTTGCAGACCTGCATTTGTTAAGCTTTGTATGCTTTACTCTGATTTTGGCTGTATTTTGCGTTGTCTAGGTAGGTTTACGTATTGTATCAAGTGGGTGGTACATGTTATCTTTTAATTGTTTTTGCATGTACAGGTGCATCTGACTCAACAAAATGGCAAAGTATCTTACATAACCTATATGATCTGCTGGTGAATGAAATAAATCTCATCGGTAGTAGAGGAAAGTATTCTTCAGGCTCACGTAACATTGTTGTAAAGGAAAACTTGATTGAGTTAATGGCAGATATTTGTCATCAGGTAACATTTTTATTTGAGTATAAAGTTGACTACATACGTACTGTGTTGTATATTTTGCTTTTTAAAGTAGTATGGCTTTAGCATTTCCTCAAAATCATTTACTGAAGTATTAGTACCTTTTGTCTGTGTTCTGTTGTGTTTAGTTGTTATTTTTGTGCAGTTTAGAAATGTGTGGACTCCTAAGTTATGCTAGGTTTCGCTAGTGTTGCGTATTAGACTATAAGCAGAGGTTCTGTTACAGTGAAGAATAGTAAATAATAATTCTGGTTGCCTCTTAAGAGGCTTTATACATGGTAAAAAATGGACCAGTTTAGTTTGACATTTCAGTTTTCCTGTAAATACTACTTTTTTTTTTGTTTGTGTGCTTTTTAATTTCTCTTTATAAAAGATTTTTACAGAGAATACCAAGGTTCTGGAAATTACACAGTCGTATGCCATTTCACAAAGAGAGTCCAGTGATAAAACAGTATCAAGCAAGCGCAGGAGGATTGAATTAGGCTGGGAGGTAATTCGAGACAACCTGCAAAGATCCCAGAAGGATTTTGATGTCGTACCTTGGTAATAACATCTTTACATGAAACAAATATCACTACAGACATCTTTTTACATTTAAGTGTTCTCCTGAATATGTTGTGCTTTCAAATTAGGTGTCTGCACATGCTGTAATTATATACTAAGCACTAAGCTTAGATTCTCACAGCATTTGGAAAGTAGTGAGTAGTGTTCTTGGCACTCTTGCTTTAAAAACTCTATATCTTTGGTTTCCTAAGAAGTAACGCATGAGGTCGGGTAAACTGTGTTGTAGTGTATAAGATATTACTGCCTCTGATTTTTTACCTGTCTTTTGTGTTAGATATTACCAGTCTTTATGTAAGTGTTTTGTGTGTGATCCAGTATTAGGAAATTAATGTGAGATTTACTGCTGTCTTAAGCTGGCTGTGTCATAGGACAGCAACCATTAACAGTTTGGCCATTTTGGACTAGTTCATGCAGTTTGCCATAATACCTGGCCTGAAAACCATTGAAGTGCAAGGCCTGGCATCTTAGCTTGGATCTTGATTGAGGGTTATTTTGTTTGACGTGAGGGACTTCTGAACTGGAGGTATAGCTGTACATCATCTTCTACTGACTGCCACAGGAGAAAGACTGTGTAGCGGAGAGTGTAGCAGGGAGTCAAGTCGTTGTTAAAAGACCACAGGTAGACTTTTCCAGAACTTACCAGTTGTAGTCCTAAGCCCAAGAATGTTGACTTTTTAGCTAAAAGAGATTACACTGGATGTTTTTTGCTGTTACTCTTCCTCTCTCTTTCCGACTTTTCTTGGAAACTGCTGTACAAGATACCTGAACAGTGTAGCTGCTTGTGAATTGGGTCCTGAGCTGGGGCGGCAGGTTTGTGTGTGTGTATGTGTGTGTGTTTATTGCTTGCAGTATTGAGGCAAAGTGGCTATTTAGGATCTGGTTAGAGAAGTTAACGTGCTGTTCTGTGTGAAGGTGGAAATCTCCAAGAAATACTGTGAGTACTGTAATTTACTAATTTAAGTAGAGTTGCAACCATTGCTATGAGCAAAACCCTTCCAACTTACCATCCCCAGCTTAACATTTTGTTCATTTGATAGATTTTATTTTTCTTATCTGCAGAGATGTTGTAATGTTTCCTGCTTATGTAATTTCACCCTTCAGGTCACTCCCTGGGTTAGAGTGTATAACAGGCTAGTCCAGAAGGAGGAGAAAAACAATGTTTTGCCTGAAGTTTTCTTCCCTTTTGGTCAGAAATCAGTGAAGTCAGCTTGTAAGAAATTATTAGTGATAGTGAGGCTAGACGAGCAGACTTTACAAGTAAAAACAGTAGAAATACTGAATCTTTAACCTTTGATAGTGAATAAATCAGCTCAATACTGGAAAGTATAAATGTGAAATGACAGTCGGAGAACGCTTTGTTTGTTCATGTACTTTTGAAGACGCAGATTTATGTTTGATATTAATTGCTTCACTTTGTGTTTTCAAGGTTGCAGATTACAGCTCAATTACTATCAAAGTATCCCATGAGTCTTCCTAACAGTGAGCTACTTCCCTTACTCAATGTACTTCACCAGTTACTGCCTCAGCAGCGCCGAGGAGAAAGGACCCCATATGTGCTGAAGTGTCTTACAGAGGTAGCTTTGTGTCAAAACCAGAAAACTGATTTGAAAAGCACCCACAAGTTGGAGCTCCAGAGAACCTGGGCAAAGATTTGGTCTCTTACCATTCGTAGCATAAGTCTCCAGCAAATTGAAGTGGAGAGGTTTGGGCTACTTGGAGCTATGATTCAAGGAAACCTTGTTGTAACAGATAAGGAACTCTGGAAGATATTTTCAGGACCTGCATGCAAGCCTTCAAGGTAAAATGGGAAGCAAGGATAATGTTTTGTGTCTGATTCACGTTGCTCTTTACTGTGCAACCAAAACCACTATATTATTCAAAATAATATTATTGTTCTTGCGGCTGTATTTCTAGTTAAGAACTGTCCATGTTTGTGTTTTAAGCATTTGAAATGGGCATGAATACATACATAAGTCTGAAAGCAGAGGCAGAAGAGGAGAGGCAAGCATCTTCAAATTTAAAATTGACTAAAAATGTAAAATGGACTGAAAATTTAAAATCTGACAGAGAGATGTTGATTTTTTGAAGTTAAAAAGTATGTTTTCTTCTAAATGTATTTTGATTCTGAAATGAGTATTCTGAAACAGTCTTTAAAATAGACAGGAAATGTCTGTGATAGCCAAAATGTGGCTTTTGAAAAGGCAAGGTTTCTGATAAAGCAGTTTTCCAGTGTGCGTGCTTATTAACTTGCTTATGTACTTGATGCTCCCTGAGCATGCAGAAATACTGACTTTGCTTTAGAGTGCTGATCAACATTTCTCCATTTTTGTTACAGTTCTGCTGTATGTTGTTTATCATTAGTGATGTCTGCCTATTCAGTGCCAGAAAATTTGGACATAGGAATGGAACAGAATAATTGTGAAAGAAATCTGGATTCTGTGTTAAAGGAGGCAGTAATGAAATGGGTACTGTCGTGCTATTTGGAGGAAGAAATGGAAGAATGTGCGGAGTTGCCTCCTGTACTCTGCAGGTAAAGTCTTTGTGGCGTAATTTTATGTGTAAGCTCACCCTATAACACATAAAATTGCACAGAGAAAAGTGGATTTGCAGAATTGTATTATGTTAATGCTTTGGTAGAGTTGTTAGGGTTTTCAAGGTTACTGTAGAATGTTATTCTGGGGACCTAATTTAGTTATCTGTCCATAGCATAGCAGATAAATGAACTATGTGTTAGAAATCTTAAATGAAAACTTAAGCTTCTTTGAAGATACACTGTTAATCTGGTTAATGTTTGGGTGTGCTTCAGGAATCCCAAGAGCTTGTCTGACTGCAAGAAAATACAAAATTTTCTTTTTTTACAGTGATTTTCCTCATCTTACTTTACAAAAAATTCTTGTGAGCCTTACGATGAAGAACTGTAGAGCTGCCATGATTTTTTTCCAAAATGATGTTAAATGGTATGTTTTTAAATCAATCATCATAGATACTTAAGCTTCTTATATTTGTCATTTTAGCAAGCAGAGATAATGAAATGCATAATTCCTCAAGCTCTTTCACATCTTTCTGTACATCTTTCAGACCCCATAAAGATAGTAGAACTTTTGCAATTTGTTAAGATGCTTTAAGCAGACGTTAAAATAGTCTCTTGCTGAAAGAGTCAAAGCCTCAGATACTGAACAAAATAGCTTATAAGGAATATGTGTATCATCTCTCTTCAGCCATACAGCTAAATATTTGGGTCTTTATCCATAAGTACATTAGGTATTTTTAACTGATTACAATTACATTTTTTGAATAATTTGTAACTTTATACAAATATATATTCATGCTTTTTAACATTACCTTCCATTCTAAAGGAAGCATATATCTTAAGAGTTTTCTTGAAGATGGATGTGAAGAAAAAAGTTGGCTAGATGCTTACTACCCATATGTCCTCATGCCACTCCGCCTATATTTGTGGCCCCAGCCACACATTACTTGAGTCTGTTGAAGTCACTCTATGAAGGCTGTTGCATCTTTTACTGATGCATATGTTCAAGCTCTTGGACTATATCCAGTTTCCTCTTAATGAAACTAAAATGTGTATAACTTCTGATGGAAGATAAGACTTTCCTACTAGAAGTTAAAAATACTCGTTTCAGGGTTTTTGTGAATTTCTGCTCCAATTGTGTAAAGTAGATTGAGGTCAGCCGTCTTAACAGAAAACAGATGCTGCTATATGAACTACAGTAGAACATATGGTGTGTGTTCAGGCTTCATTTTTCCTTGCAGTTTCTTCAGACAGAGTTAAAATGATAGTATCCATTCCACAGTGGAAGTCACCTCAGAAATTAAAGATCAACCAGAGTTTGGAAGCACAAAAGGATAAAATATTTTATTTTGCTTTTGTTTATTTCTTGCATTTAAATAGTAGTTTTAAAGACTTGTAAGTCGTATACTGGCTGCTAAAGTAAAAATGATGTCTCTTCTTCAAGTGTGCAGCACTTGCAAGGGAAAGAAGAAAACAATTTTTCTGATGTTGAAGAGCTGTATCTGCAGACAACATTTGATGAAATGGATATTTTCACTAACTTTGCAGTAAATGTTGCAGATAAAAATGTGACTGGTTCAAGACTTGCCATCGACCAAAATCTTAGGAAAACACTGGAGTACCGTCTTTTAGCAATGTCAGAAAAGCTTTCAAGCAGCTATGCTCCTAAGGTAAGTTAGAAATTATTGTTACATCCTTGTATTTGTGCTCCCAAACAATATATTTTCAAGGCAAAGTATGCAGATTTTCATTCCTTTTGCCACTAAAAATGAACTGCAAGCATTTTAAAAACTATATCCAATAATATGAAATAGAGCAGTCTGTATTTCTTTACATCATTTGCAAAATATCCATAGTTTTCGTAAGTATGTGGGAATATGTAGAAGCTGTATAGAAGTGGAAGTGTGTGCAAAGTTGCCACATAAACCACCGTTACCCTGCTTTTTGTGATGTTAGTTTCAACTTCTGTGCCCCTGTACTGCTTTAGGCTCTTGCCAGTTTCAGCCAAGATAGCCTGAGGCACGGAGATCTCAAATAGTTAGGTTTTGTAAAAAGAGGTAGCTGTGTAAAGGAGTAGTTGTACAGAAAGCTGCAAATACAGGCTATATTGACAAGGGCACAGCCAGTTCTCAAGGGAACTGATTATAGCCCTCTACTCAGGGCCTTTAGACAGCATCTGAAATAGCGCATCCAGTTTGGGGCCTCCCAGTACAAGACAGACATTTAGTGCATTCAGTGGAGGCCACTGAGATGGCGGGGGCTCCAGCACTTGACCTGTGAGGAGGCACAGAGGAAACTGGGCCTGTTCAGCCTGGGCCAGAGGTGGTCTTGGCGGGGCCTAACAGGCTTTGGAAGAGCCTGCCAGTGCCTATAAGATTGTCTAGAAGACAGAGACAGGCTCTTCACAGTGGTGTATTGCAGGAAGATGAGAGACAGCAGGCAGAGTCAAGAGAAGTTCACACTGGTTACAAGGCGAATGTTATCTACACGAGCACAGTCAGGCAGTGACACAGGTTGTGCTGCCTGAGAGGTTGTGCAGTCTTCATCCTTGGAGATTTTCAAGCCCTGACTGGATCAAGCCTTAAATAACCTGTTCTGACCTCAGAGCTGACCCTGCTGTGAGCAGGAGGTTGGACCAGAGACCTGCTGATGTCCCTTACAGCCTGAATTATCCTGTAATCCTATTCGTATCTTCCACTTGTTGAAACACCACAGAATCTCTCCTTCGGAGAAAAATCCTGACTTGTAGAGGAAGAGCCACCACATAATGGTAAAAAGTTTGTGAAAACAAAAGCAACAGGCTTTTTAAACTTCCAGATCCTTTGACAGGCTAGCTTTGGTTTTAATATAGTGGTGTGCCTTCCTTGCAATTCACTGCAAGTCCTGTAATATTTGGTGAGCTGAAAGAGGCAGTACCCAAGTTTGAAACAAGGTACTGGCAACTAGGAGCTATAAAACTTATCCCTGGTTTTGCATGTGTAACAAAGGCATGTATGCATAAGTTTTCCCATCTTTTTTTATAAATACCTGCTTTTCAAGAATGTGATAGCAATCCTTTTTGGTCTCCCTTCCTGAGAAAGACAGACAAATAATTAGTTGTCTCCTCTTTCTCTTCCTTTGATCCAAATAATTTAGGCAGGTAAAAAGGGATTTCTAGAATACTCCCACAGTAAGCTTGCATGCATTTACAACCATCTATGCCATTTGTTTGTTGACACAGTAGCTGCTAAGAAGCAACTTAGGAATTTACTAGGATCAGAAGAGACAGCAGTAGGAATATGATATAGTTCCTGACTAGCTCATATTGTCTCTTGTCCTGGAAGGGGGTAAAATAGATAAACAGAGCACGTGGGAAGAGCTGTAAGTATTGCTGTGATGGAATCTAAAGGAGAGGGAGAATTTAAAGTATTGTTAAGGAAGGAAGCATAAGGGCCATGGGGTATACAGAGACTATTATAACATGGAGAGCCAAAAGGACATGTTAGGGAGCTGAGGCAACTGCAATGCAAAACCCTAGGATGCAAATCTCCTTAATTTTGAAGATTTGAAGATACCGATTGTGAAATCTGTATATAAAAGTGTTCAAAAAAGACTCTAAAGAATTCTGTACTTTGGTGAAAAAGTTTAATGATAAACCACTGATATTTACACTGTGTATTTGGTTTAGTCTAAGGTTATTGCTGCAGAACACCTTGTCCGATGTGTCAGTCTCTTGATTGGTGTTCTTGGTTGCTATTGCTACACTGGTATATTTAAAGAAGAGGATGCCTGTAAATCAGAGCTGTTCCAGAACGCTAAGGTAAGCAGCAGTGTGTTTGGGAGCTATTAAAGATGAAATAAACCATTAAATATAAAATAATTTTTTAAATTCTACTCATATTGACACATTTTCAGAGCATGAATATTTCCACTGGTTTCTGCTTTAAAAAGGCTGTTGAGAGAGGTTTAAGCATGTTACTGCTACTGAAAGAGAGGAGTCACTGAAATTCTGTCAATGCAACCAATGCATCAGTTTTGCAGTGGAGAGTATTCTAAATATTGATACATTTCTGAGTCATCCCTTTTAAAAAAATAAAATAATCATGGACATGTGGACAAAGGACTTAGAGGATAACAAGTCCTTTCATTTATAGTTCTTTTATGCAAGAATTTGTTAAGATGATTTGATGGTTTAAACGAGTATGAAGACAGCTGCTATTATTACTACTACTACTACTATCTGAGGTGGTTTCTTGCTTAAATATGGAAACCCAAAACCTACGCATTATGGAGAGATGCTGTATTTTTCTTTTGTGATGAAAATATCTATGTTTCAGGCAGGTCTAAGGCATCTTTTTGTGACTTGTGGAGCACAATGAGTGAAACAAAAATCAAAGGAAAAAAAAAAGTCCAAACTCATTAATGCACACTATAAGTATCAAAGCTGTATGAATTAGAATGTATGAATGAGAATCATGTCCTTTTGTCTCTGTGCGTGTGCTGTGTATGTGCCAATGTATAAAGGAATTTAACTGAGGTATTTCAACTGTGTTGTATTTTTACTAGTCTCTCATTCATTATGCCGGAGAAAGCATTTCTCAGTCTAAAAACAAACTAAATGAGGATGCCCAGATCAACTCGCTGAGGACTTTGATAATGCAGTGTACAAAATGTTTATGCAGTTGTACCAAGGTAAAGTTTATAAAGGAATTTGTTTCTTTCTTTGTTAATGAGATCACGAAGTTTATCATACATAAAGTACCTGAAAAAAATGAATTCACCTATCTGTACATCTTACTTTCTTACAGAACAGTGCTAATAAGATGCTGTCTAATATATTCCTTCGTTTGTTAACATCAAAATTTATGAATGATCTTGTAGATATTTGCAAAAATCTGGTAAGTATGTTCTGTCTGTTTCTAAATGCAGTGTTCTTGTATGAGAGGATTGTTTTTACAGCGTAATAACTTGGAGGAAAACCAAATGAGATACTTATTACTGAAAAAATAAATCAAAATACATTGAGTTTTATAGAGAATTCCTAACTGGAAACATTTGTATTTAGCATTTGAACACAGGCGTAGGGGAAAAATGAGAGCAGGTGGATAACATTTGATCAAGGTTAGCATGTCAGCTCACATTAAAAACCAAATTATGTTATTTTTGGAAATTTTTTAATACTGTGTTAGAGTAAAAGTATATACAGATCTTATGCCACAGCAAGAATTTCTATAACACGTGACATTTAACTTTAATGCACTTGTAAAGTTTTAAAAGCTTCTTTTTATTTTGTAGGTTGGTGGACTTATGTGCCTTAAAACACTTTAAAGGTGTTTATTATATAGATATTAAACTAACTGTAAATGACTCTCTCACTGAGAAAAGTAATAGGGTGGCACATCACTGTGTTTAGCACAACTCTTAAAACTTCTCTTTTCGGTACATTGTCCTGTAGTCAGGTCTAGATTGGCAAAATCCTTTGTTTTTTCAGTTGAGGAGAAGCTGAGAGTCTTACCTTCTGTTAACTTGTCATCTGGTAGGGAAAGTAGTAATTAGTGTGCCCTCAAAAAGGTCATATGTATTCCTTTTATTTCTCTGTAATTATGAAGTATAGTGAGAAGTTTGTGAGTCTTGTAGAGAGAATTGTTTTTCAAATACTAACAATGTCCTTGGCACAATCTAAAACACAGAGAGTGGTATCTGCCTTAGGAAGCTTGTGTCCTAAAAAGAATAGTTCAAATCAAACCATTCACGTGTGTAGAAGACAGGTTTATCACAAAGGATGAAATTTGTTGATTCAGCGTAGCCCTTGTCTTCACCCATTCTAGTTCACTGGGAAACTGTAATGTCTTTCCTTGTGTTATGCCTGTAGTGTTTCTCCTGTCCTTAAAAGCCAACTTTAAAAGGATGTGGTGTTTTTGTCAGATGACATTTACTGGAAAACCAAGTGAACTGGGAGAAGTGGATCTAGTGGGGAATGATCCTGAGGAGAGTATAATGGAAGTAGATAACCAGGTATCTGATGATCTATTTGATGATCATTCAGTGGCTGACATCAGTGATACAAATGAATCTGGTGAGATGCAAAATGTAACAGGTAAGTCTTCTCTGTGTCCAAAACTATCTGCAAAAGCTTGTTTTCACAGATTGCTCTTTGCTTGAATGACAGTGAGATACAAAATAGTACTGCTTTATTCATAGTTGAAACAGGTAATGGTTGAACCAGGTACTTTATAAATGATAATAACTCTTTTGTACCTCATTAGTGTTTTAAAGATGTTAATGAAGTGTTATAGCTCATTTGGAAAGGAGAAGTTTATTTTTTATTGTACAAATAGTAAAATGCAAGTAGGGAAGCTAGCTAACTTGCTCAAAGTGAAGCAGAAATTTTGGCAGAGACTAGGAAGTGTGTCTGTAGGATACCTGTCTCTGTCATTAGACTGTGCTTCATTTTCTTAAAAGTAGTCCAATTTAACTTTTCTCCTTTTCCTGATCAGTAATTCTTGACAAGGTCAGCTTTCTTGTGTCTCTGGACATGCAGAGGGACAGGAGCATGAATCTGTCCATTTATTCCTGTTAGGAGCTACAAGTATTGATGTTCTCTTTTGTTTTAAATTCTTTCTTAAAATGGTGTGTATCTTAGTTTTTGATCAGGACTATGTCTTCTGTTTATTATTGAATGAGAAGGAAATCAGGGTATTATATTAATGCCACAAACAGCAGCTGGTCTGTTTTTCTCATCATGTTGAATAAGTGTCTTTAGAAGTATCTTCTCCAACCATCCGATAAATAATTCTAATAAATAAAGTTTGCGATTGCAGAAACTTACAAGAGTTCTGAATGTGACAGACAAATGGCATTTGTAACTATTTGAAAGTTCAATGAGGATATTAACATAGTAGTAATTGTCATCTTTTCAATTTTAGGGAAGCTTTGAATCCGTAGTTTAAAATATATCCTATGTTATAGCTAACAACACAAAAGAACACAGCTGCAGATGGTTCTGCTGAGTTCACTGTAACCTTGATGGAGAAATCAGCCATATGCATGGGCACATAAAATTAAAAGCCTCTGTTTTAGAGAAGGCCTTTGCAGAAGTGGGAAACACACTCAAAAAGCTGTTACTGATGCAGTAACTGCTCAATAACAAATAAACTTAAAGTTTGCTAGTACTCTGTCCATTCTGAGAACTTTATTAATTAAATTAATTTTGTAAAGACCTAAAATGTTATCAACTTTATTGTCTTTGGAGAAGCATTTCTTACATGAAAATCTTATTTTCAGGTGCTTTGAGTCCATTGGCTGAAGAACAGTTGACAAAGCAGGATTTACTTCTCCTTGAAATTCTGAGATTCTTATGTATTTCTGTAACTACAGTCCAAATTCAGACAGTGAGCTTCCGAGCCTCTGATATACGGAGGAAGCTGTTAATGCTTACAGATGGCAGTGTCTTTGATAGTGCTAAGCCATTACATCTGCACGTGGTGAGTGTGAGCTTTTTTTACAGTAGATCCACCTCTGTATTTGTACTATTCTTAAATTTGTATATTCTTGTCAGTTGTATATTCTTGTTTTTCTCTTGTCATCAGTCCTCTGAGAAGACATTAAAATGTCTACTTTTAGTGTGTTGAAGTGTGCTGTGGTTGGGGAAAGAGCAGTTAGAATTTGTAAGCCAGAAAATAAAGAGAACTATAAACATCTTGCCTTTATCATTGATTATTTGTTAAATACCTAGAAATGGTCTCTGTAGTAGAATAGGATCTGTGTTTTAGTTTACAAAGGAAATATTTTTGACTGCCAAAACTAAAAATTTCATGAGCCATACTACTGTGTGACAGTCTTTGCATGAAAAGATGGTCAGTCGTAACATGTAAGAGCTGACAATAGGCATCCTTGCTGCATGATTTCATGAAAGAGCTACTGAAAATGTTTTATAGTTTTTGTCTACTTATTTTCTTAAGTATTATTTTTCATTTTGGTTCTTTTTTTTATTCCCCAGTACTTGGTCCTTTTGAAGGAGCTCCCTACTGAAGAACACCTCTTGCCTGAAGATGATATTGTTATGCTTCTTAGGCCTCTTTCGTAAGAGAGAAACTATTCAGCATGTATTAGAGCTATTTTGGTTCAACAGCTAGAGGATTTGGGAGCTGTTTAGTGTTTCAAGATATTTTTTCTTTCTTTCTTTCACAGT
>VYZW01039922.1:3149-22309 GCA_013401315.1 Balaeniceps rex | reverse complement strand
AGTGATGCTAACCTCTTTTTTTGCAGCCAAGCTAGCAACAGAATAATTGCTAGAAAGGGCAATAATTAGGGTTCTGATGGTTTAATATTAAAAGAGGAAACATTTTTGGAATATTGAAGTTTTATTTTCATCTGGCATTTGACTTGATTTCACTTTTTTCACTAGCACAAGTCTAGATAAGAAATTGCTCATTGGAAATGGTATCCTGAGTGAATAACAATTTCTGTGAATGAAGTGGAGTCGCCATATTTTTTTGTCTGGGTCTGCAAGAAGCTGATCCAGTCTAATGGGTAGAGAGAGCAGCAGCATTATTCATAGCAGTATGTAAAGTACCCTCTTGGGCTCACCATACATTTAATCTTNNNCACCATACATTTAATCTTTTATTATCAAATTGACACTCCTGCAAGGGTAGATTCGTTCTCTGGCAAGGAATACCACAGGCTATATTTCTGTACTTTTTCTCCCTCCATCCAGGCATTCTCTCAGTGCCTTGGTAAATCATTATGTTAAATCATTAATAGTGAAGAAAGGCATGCTACGTAAGCAATTATATACTGATTAATGTCTAAGTTAAATCCCTCTCTTCAAAGATATTGCTGACCTGCTGAGTATCTCCATCATATTCATTTTCTTTGTTCTTTGGTAGAAGCTGATGGCTTAGCAGTCCAAGCACAAAAGCAGGATTGTTTTTAGGTTCAAATCCTCATGCACGGCACCAAACATGAACAGTTGACATTCTCTCTCAAAATCAACATGGGGGGGACACAAGGGCTGAAAATCCTCAGTAAAGCTTTATCTAGCTGGTAAAATTCCATGCATGCCCTCAAAACTCTCATCCTTGTTAACATCATGGCAGTTCCAGTGGTACTAGCAGTGACGGGAGCTCTCACAGAGATGGGCCATTAGCACTGGCAGTACTGCATCAATTCAGCCTGCTGCAAGTAAGTGTAGATGACATGGTGCTTAAAATGTGGGCAACCCTAAGTGCTTTTCTTCAGTGGAGCTCCCCGTGTTACTACTAACATGAGAACCAAACAGGCATTGGCGCATGTAGGAATGGTTTGAATCACTTCGTTATCCAGGTGTTACAGTCTGTGCAATGCAGGCAGGGAAACAATAGAGTAAAATCCTGACTGGTGAAGGAGGGTGGGATTCAGGGGAAAGAGATTACATTTTGGTGTTTTCCTAGTGATAAAAAATAATGTATAAAATACAGAACCTGTTGGAATTCCCCAAGATGCCTATGATACTCAGACTGTATAAATACAATGGTAGCATCTGTAAAGTTATTTTACAGGTGAAATTCATTCTGAAACAGTACCATGTAAATCCTTATGTAATTTACTGTAGGGTGGCCTTCCTGAGTAGAGGAGGACACCCTTGATAGACACCCACTAAAATCATGAGCCTCTTTTGCTGCATTGTACTAACAGTTTAAATGCACCAATTTCTCCTTGCTGTATATGTAAATGTTTAACCACTACCCAGAAGTGTGCTCACAATGGTGACCTTATGCCACAGAAATGTAAGTCTGTGCTGTTAGCTCTCTGGGATGTAGGTGGTGCTTTCTTTTTGTGCTGAGGGACAATTTACTGACAAATAGCATTCACGTACTTACTAGCTAGAAAGAAAAAGGAAATGCCAATGTTGTTTATCTGCTGACAGAAAGAAATATTTATAGGACATTTGCATTGATAGTATTTTTAGATGTTTCCTATTTTTAAATCAGAAATAGATATTGAAATATAACTGACAAGTTCCACCTCCTCTGCTCCAGAAAATAAGAATCTAAGACCAATCTCTCTTTTTTTTTTCCCCTTTCCCTTAGCTGTGCTACCTATTCCTTTGCATTGGGATTATGTGTTCTCTACTAGACCAAAGCCTGGATGAGAGAGCATGGTTCAGTACAGTTGTGCTGTAGTCAGGACTGAAAAGGCGGTAGCATGCTGAAGGGTACTTTCTGTAACATCAGACCCCACTTTGCCACTCTGCATGAAAGAATGGTAACACGAGAAGGATGGCTTTGCAAACTCTCCTTATTTAAAGCTTAATCCTCTCGCATGAAGGTTCAGATCTCTCACTTTGGCATGCAGGTATCAACCTTTGATTGCTGGGAAGTGTGTCTAGCTTTCAACTGGGGACAGATGCCTCCCCAGTTATGTAGCAGAAGTAAAAATATACCTTTTAGCATGACTAGGGATATGCATTTTGTCAGACCCACCAAGGTGAGAAGCTATCACTTCAGAACTGTTACTCAAGCTGTCTTTTGTGCTATTAGTGCTAAAATATTCATTGTATATTAATTTCTGATTATACTGATATCCTGTAGCAGGTTCTGTTATAGCCCAAGGACCACATTGGATTGTTGGGTTGAGATGGAAGTTGAATGTATCTTCGAAGGTGTTCAGATGCTGTATTGAATGCAAGCCCAGCAGAAAAGGATCAGTTCCTTTTGCTTTGTACAATGAATTTTTATTTTTTCACACATACAGTTCTGCACATATTTAACAATATTCACTCTGTTTCTTTAGAGGTACCAAACATTTCTCTGGAATCTGAACTTTGTGCTGCAGTATTTCAGCTGTTGTAATCCATGGTTTTTGGCAATGTTGATGACCTGTAGATCGTCTTACCTCTTTTTCCAATCAAAGTTATTCAACACTTGACAAAGTCTGGCACAGGGATTCCAGAAGTGTTGTAGCTATTAGAAGTTTTTCTTTTTCCATTATATTCTATCTGAGTAAGAATTTTCAGTCACCCATCATGAAGCACCATAGTAAATTGTGCTAAGCTTGCGCTTCTTGAAAGTGCCGCTACTCTAACACTTTCTCATCTCCTTCCCCCAGCACCTATTACCACTCCATCTCTGTTATCAGGTTAAGAAAATCTATATTCTGTGCAAGGTTGACTGTACTAGTAATAAGCAATGAAGTACCACAGGCAAGATCACCCAAGGAGCTCATGGTAGGGCTCCCAGCCACACTGCTTATGCTCCTCCAGAAGAGACTTGTTTATTGCCCTATAGCCTCCTTATAGACACTAGCCAGCCAGCCTGATGAGAAAGGTCCTGCCCATGCACCCTAGGGCAAAAGCTGCAGTCCCTGCTGAGGTCTACCTGATTGCTCCAGAGGGTGGAGGGAGGTGGTTTTCTGTTAGGTCTAACCCCAGTGCAGGCACCCATGCAAGATAAAGGAGAGTATTAGCCTTCTGGATTAGCTCAATTAAAGTCAAAAAAGAGTAGAAAAGCAAGCACCTAAAGTGCTACAGTAGTTTGGGGCTCATGGGTCTGGAATAAATGAAAGAATGAAATATTCAGTTGCTGCAGTAAGACTTTCTGCGAAGAACATTTTATTGCACACAGTGTTTCTCCCTTTCACGTTCATTTTCTCCATCGTCATTGTTTATTTTCATCTGATGCTTTAGGGTGAAAAGGTCCATTAAAATAATGGAGTTTAATGTTTGAATATATTTTTCATCCCTTTCTCTTTCCCTCCTTCTCTCTCCCTCTCTCTCATACACACATGTATTTCAAAAGCATGGACCAAAAGCACAAAACAAGATCATCCTCCAGATGAGGGCTCCTGAGCATGTCAGAGTTTGAATTACTGACTGGGTAGATGACACCACTCTTGGTGTTTTTCAGAGAAGGCTGGATAACTTGTAGGAAAACTAGTAAGTTCTTTCAGGCTTGCAATGAAAGGTGAAACTACTGGGAAGTGGCAATAAACAAGTAAGATTTTAGGGGCTCCCAGTACTCTTGAGGGAAAAGGGAATAGAGGAGTCAAGAAGAGGTAGCTCTGCTTCAAAGGAAAAGCAAACAGGCTATAATCATTCCAGAAGAGACATAAAATTAATAGCAATTTGAGGTAAAATATTCTCTCCTAAGTGACGTTTGAAGAATATTATGCCAATAAATTCAGTGTGTTTTAAAAAGTCTATTAATTTCATCAACTTCCTTAATGATTTGTGAAACCTCATAGATAGTGTTGGAGCTCAGGATACCTGTGATCTCTTGGTTTTATCGTCCTTGACTTTGACTAGTTGCTTCAACCCTTTGCTGCTCAGTTTTCCTTCGCCCCCGCCCCATTTTACCCTCTGTCTTTTCTACTGTAACTTGCGCACCATTTGAAAGAGAGACTCTTCCTGCAGTATTCCTACCATACAGGGCTTGATTTCAGCTGGTGCTTCAAAATGTTATTGTCATTAAAAAAATCAGATTTGTATATATTTTTATTAGGACAAGTAATAGACCTTCTAAATTTTTATTTCAGTGATGTTCCCTTTTTTTGGGTCAAACTTACAAATCAGACAGTCCATCCCCTAAGTTGCCCCCCTCCTTAGTATACTTAATATTAAAAGGGAAGTAATCACTTGTATTACACTGAATCTGTTCCTGGAGCAGAAGTTGTGTTAGTAAATTCTGAGGAAGACAACTGAGGCTTAGAGGAACCAAAGCTTGTTCGGTTTGTCAGAAAGGAGAAAACCATGGATGTAGGTTATTTCATGAAACACTGTGGAGAAGTGTGTTTTAAGCTGCCCATAATCATGTGTTAACCTCTCTGATGATTCTGGAAATACTATAGACTGTCTCACAAGCTCTCTTGCTTTCATGGATGGATAGCGTTTGCAAGCATCTATGTATTTCCCTGCTAAATCAAAACCCAAAATGTCTTCTGGGCTGAGGTGAAATTTATGTTATCAAAACTGCGGGACCCACTAAATCTAGAGCAAATGGAAAGCAACTCAGTTTTTATTTAGAGATGCAGTGCAGAGCAAAAATAAAACTTAGATTACCAACTGATGATAGGCATTGAAGCTAATCCTGTGCAGCCAGAACCAGAACGGCATGTCACAAGAATAGAAGGAAAAAGCAAAGACATGTTATTTGGTAAGAAAGTAAACAATTATAAATCTTAAAACTCAAGGTATTAAACAATGAAAATGGCTGTGAGAGTGATGCAGCAATAGAACATGGCAAAGGTTTGTGAGATGCTGTTAGTTTATTTCAGGGTCCTGAAACTGTAATTTTATTATTGCCACTGTTTTACGTGCCCAATAATGTTTTTCATAGGTAGAATGTTTCCCAGATCTCCAAGGAGTGGTCCAGACTTCACAGTTTAAAATAGATGGGGAAAATATTCAGGGAACATTAACTTCAAGCAGGACTTTCTGCTCTGATTGACAGAATTCATTACAGAAGGGGTGTTAGAGTTTTCGTGCTCTTGCAACTGCTCAGCTGGACTTTAAGCCTCACTTCTCCAAGTGTGATTCAGTTCAGATGCCCCTCTACCCTGTATTGATAATTTTTTTCCTGGTTTTTACGTAGCAAAACAGAAGATTAATTTTGGTTAGTTTCTTAAACAAAACCTTGCTAGTTCCAAATTCTCTATTAAATCCCATTCAAAATATAACCTGATCTGAGAAAGTCTTTATTTCCTCTGCTGTCACTCTGCCTTTGCCTGTTGAGGTTGGAGGCTCCCCAGAGCCCAGTGGGATCCCTTGTTGCTCACTGCCCCAGCTTATAGATGTAAGCACCACAGGAAATTTAGCCATATCTACTTAGGAATCACCAGGATTTTTCACATCCTGTGAGGGCTGTCCCAACACGACACTCAAAAGCACAACAAAATCGATCACTAAAGGAGGCAAATCTCTTAGCAATGGCAAAGTGCGTACCGGAAGATGTGGTGTTTGGGGAGGTCTCCCAGGAAAGGAACTTGCTTACTTACCTAATGTGAACGAAATTTGTCTCAAAGTTTGCCCACATAAAGTTAACAGAATCTTCTAAGAAACTGTGCGCCCGCGTGCACAACCACACGAACAGTGACAACCACATCCTGCTCAGTGCAAGCAACCGGCAGTGGGCATGTGCACGCGGATGGCGCATGAGACCCCAGACATGGCGGGGAGAACTCCGAGATGCAGGGTACGTGCTGTCACCCTGGGCAAGCATGGTTCAAAGAAGAGTTCTGCGCAAGCGTGGAGTTGTTGCCTCAGGCACGCAGCCTATAACAGACCATCACCCCAGACCCCGTGGGCGATCCCCAACACGAAGACCCCTGGAAGCAAGGATCCCCGGGACGCCGCGTATCTATGGTGGTGACTAGTTGCGCTCTCCTATTCTGCACTCTTGCTTTATCCTTCCACCTTTCCTTCCTTCCTTTCTTTCCTATCACTGTTCCTCTTTTTCGCGAGTGATTAATAAACGGGTGGACTTACAACATCTGACCTCATTTGTGTCTTAATCTCGCTCGAAGGGATCGAACTTGAAATGAGAGATTGGTCTAGCTGCCCCTAGCCTCCCAGATTCGTCTGAGGTCGGTTAGAAAGCAAGGGGTCCCTCTTCTCATCCAAATCGGATCCTAACACCTAATAAGGCACATCCTGCAGTTTTCTTGGAGGTCTGGCTAGGAATATTAAGTTGTCCTTTATTTATTTAAAGGCTTTATTAAAAAGGGAAGCAACAGTAAACCTTCCCAGGCATTTCCAGATGCAAAGATTCCTGAAGTTTGGGAGTATTTCAAAGATGTTTGAAGCTGATAAATCTTCTCAGATGCTTGTGACCCACTTGCAAGTCAATCCTTCCTAAATGGGAGGTATACTGTTAGGTATTTATCCATCAGACTGCTCTAAGGTGATGCTCGGTAGAGAAAGCTCACACAAGGTAATGTTAATTTGGAGGTCAGCCTAGAAAATTGTAAAGGTCCTTATTGGCCTTAAATCTATGAATCGATAGCAAGTGCTGGCAAAAGGTCACTGGTCACAGAAAAATGCTATCAGACCATGTAGCAGAGCTACTAACACTTTTTTATTATAAGGAGGTTAAAATATATCCTAGACTTGGCTGTCGGATACTGTTCAGTCACTTTTCTTCCCCTTGAACAGTTTCATGCTGATGTTTTCTACCTGTAGGCTGCTCCTGAAAAATTACCAGCTACTCCAGAACACCATATAGAGCTTCCTGTGAGCCCATCCCAAACATTTCCCAAAGTATTGTGCAACAAGCAGTAGAGCAGCTCTCCAGTCTGAGTGCCTTATGATTTATGAATAACTATGGTTTCCATTAAGCTGCAGAAAGGGGATAGTGTGTTTCACCCTGTGCTGAGAACCCCATTTGTTTCCGTTCCTGTCAGCAGTTTGCATAAGTGAATGATTTTATTTCATGTGAGAGAGAAGGCAAACACACAAGTTATCCCAGCAGTGGAAGATTTGTCAAATAAAGCTTTTAATAATGGTCTTATTTGACAGTTTTATAGTGCTTCAACTTTCAAGCAGTTTGAAGGTGGTAGGTTTTCAATAAAAATTAAGTCCTTATCTAGAAGAAACTCGGTCCCTGTTGTTTTAAAAGAACTAGTCTTGGCTGCATTGGAGCACCTTAATCTACTATTGAAAGTAAATCTCAATCCTTTTCTGTATTAATATATCTTGCAATCCATCATCAGTAGGTGTTCTGTGTATTTTTTTGCCCTAGTATATCAAGGTGGCCTGATAAACCACCTTCCTAACCAAACTTGTTGGGTGATCATTATGTTCCTCACAAGAATAAATTATCCAGTGTAGTTCTCTGCAGCTTACTTAAATAGTCCAGCAGTGTTTCCAGTCACTCTTACTTATTTCTTTAATTTGTTTAAGGGGTCCAGTAAGTTATTCAGGTGAGGAGAAAAGGAATAGGGAACTTGCTGGTTTTCACAAGGTCAGAGTTAATCCTATCTGTGTTCATAAATCATTGTACATCATCGGATAACCACGTAGCAACTGAGAACATGTTAATAGAAAACCAGTTCTGCATTGAAAGTTCCCTTGCTTAAAGGAGGGATTTTCAAAAGAATCTAAAGCTGCCTGAAATTCCCTGCCAGTTAAATAAACATAAGTTTAAAGGGTTGTATTATTTATAGATCTGCTACTTTTGTAACAAAAGTTGGTTGATTTTCACCATCCTGTGGAGGAGTTAGATTTTAGTACAAGCCTTTTACCAAAACAATTTCTGAGAAAGAGAGGGCTCTATAACCTTGATAAGTGTTTGATTTGGACAATCAGAATAATAAACAATGGCATGAGTAGAAGCGGCATATCTTCATTCCCATCCTTTGTCTGCATATCAGACAGAACATCCTGAGTCCCAGCAATTTCAGCTAAGTTTCAGGAATCATTAGGGTGAAGCCTTTCTACTCGATATTGTCATTAGCAGTGTTGTTAAAACCACACACACATATGGTGTATTTTCAAATGCAGTGCTACAGTATTTGTTCCAGAGATCATAGAATCATAGAATGATTTGGGTTGGAAGGGACACCTTCCATTAGATCAGGTTGCTCAAAGCCCCATCCAACCTGGCCTTGAACACTTCCAGGGAGGGGGAATGTGGTGGGTTGACCCTGGCTGGATGCCAAATGCCCACCAAAGCCGCTCCATCACTCCCCTTTTCAACTGGACAGGGGAGAGAAAATACAATGAAAAGCTTGTGGGTTGAGATAAGGACAGGGAGATATCACTCAGCAATTACTGTCATAGGCAAAACAGACTCGACTTGGGGAAAATCAGTTTAATTTATTACCAATCAAAACTGAGTAGGGTAATGAGAAATAAAACCGAATCTTAAAACACCTTCCCCCCACCCCTCCCTTCTTCCCGGGCTCAACTTCACTACCAATTTTCTCTCCCTCCTTCTCCTGAGTGGCACAGGGGGACAGGGCACGGGGCTTGCGGTCAGTTCATCACATGTCTTCTCTGCCTCTCCTTCCTCCTCAAGGGGAGGACTTCCCACCCTCTTCCTCTGCTCTAGTGTGGGGTCCCTCCCATGGGAGACAGTCCTCCATGAACAACTTCAACATGGGTCCTTCCCACGGGCTCCAGTTCTTCACGAACTGCTCCAGCATGGGTCCCTTCCACGGGGTGTGTTCCTTCAGGAACAGACTGCTCCAGTGTGGGTCCCCCACAGGGTCACAAGTCCTGCCAGCGAACCTGCTCCAGCATGGGCTTCTCTCTCTCCATGGGTCCACAGGTCCTGCCGGGAGCCTGCTCCAAGCATGGGCTTCCCACGGGGTCACAGCCTCCTTCAGGCATCCACCTGCTCTGGTGTGGGGTCCTCCACGGGCTGCAGGTGGATATCTGTTCCACTATGGACCTCCATGGGCTGCAGGTGGACAGCCTGCCTCACCATGGTCTTCACCATGGGCTGCAGGGGAATCTCTGCTCTGGCACCTGGAGCACCTCCTGCCCCTCCTTCTTCACTGTCCTTGGTGTCTGCAGAGTTGTTTCTCTCACATATTCTCACTCCTCACTCCAGCTGCGGTTTGTGTTCGGGTTTTTTTTTTCCTCCTTCTTAAATATGTTATCCCAGAGGTGCTACCACTGTTGCTGATGGGCTCGGCCTTGGCCAGCAGTGTGTCCATCTTGGAGCTGGCTGGCATTGGCTCTATCAGACACAGGGGAAGCTTCTAGCAGATTCTTACAGAAGCCACCCCTGTAGCCCCCCCTGCTACCAAAACCTTGTCACGCAAACCCGATACAGGGCATCCACAACTTCTCTGGGCAACCTGTTCCAGTGCCTCACCACCCTCATAGTGAAGAATTTCTTCCTTATATCTAATCTAAATATACCCTCTTTCAGTTTAAAGCCATTACCCCTTGTCCTATCACTACATGTCCTTGTAAAAAGTCCTCGCAGATCTTACAATCTGGTCCAGTAAACAAAATGAGCAGAAGACAGGAGCTGGAGGGAGGAAGGACAAAAAACCTGCAACAAGATTGTTAGCTGATGTGCTGAAGCTCTTTTTACAAGCTGGAGTGTCCCCTAAGAGGGCTTAGGGGAATTTTTATTCTCTTCTTTTCACTAGAACTTGCTGAAAAATATCTGTTAATGCTCTTGAAAGAGATTGTTCTGTTTGAAGGCCTTGAAATTTTACAACCTGCTCTAGAGTTATTGGTTAGGGAAGCTCAGTCCTATCCTGCTACCTCCCCTTTAATTGGGGTGTACCAGCATGGCATGGGGAGCACCCATGTGGTTAAAAGCAACCTCTCTTTAATTCCAGGGGAACCCCTCTCACTGTTATCTGATGACTTTGATTAGCAAGTATCAGACTGGGTCATTCTGTGTTCAACAGCCCCTTCCTATTGTCAAGCCCAAGAGAAGAGAGGGACAGAGACTGATTTTTATTTACTGACAGCTTGAGGGGCAATGCTACCAGAGAAATTGGAGGAGTATTTTTGTTGACTTTATGAAAGTTGGATAGCATCTTGGACTTGCGCTGTGTGGGGGGTTTTTTTATTTTATACGCAGTCAGCTCAGAGTATCCCTTATATCTTTTTCTCCCACAGTGCTCAACTCCTCTCATCACGGAAAAGTCTGACAGGAACTTTCCTCTCTTATCTGTCTCTTTCTCTGTGTTCTCCTCCCCCTCCTTCTCATTCTTTACCTCCCTCTGTCTCTCTCATTCTCTCCCCTGCTGCTCTCAGATGGCTGGCTTTGCTCAAGGTCTGCAGGCTGGCATAGAGCATGCCTGGAACAATATGTTCCTATTAAATTTACCCTCTCTCATTGCTGCCTGAAATTAAATTGAATTTTACTCTCAAGTTTGTTTGTTGAAATCGCATAATAAAAACATCCCTGAATGCAATCACATTTAATCAGAAAGCTTTCCAGCATTTATAATGATCAAACACTATTTTAAAAAGGCTTGTTCTAGTGTTTTACAAAAAAAGAATAACCATGTTTCTTATTTACAACTGAAATTAATCTGTAAAAGTCCCTCTGAAGTCTGAGTTCCCTCCATGGGTTTATTTCCACGGCTTTCACACCACTTTGGCCACTCCAAGATCACCAAGATAGACAGAAACAAAACTCGGGTATTTTCAGTCTTAGTCCTGAGCTTTATTTTGTAGCTCGTTAAAATTCACACTGATACTAATTCCTCATATATATTTGATCAATATTAGTATGTTCTGCATTTATGCTAATGGCTGCATTATACTTATTCTAAGACTGTTAGGTTTGAAACTAGTCAAAGGCACAGTAATGCTGTGTAGGGTTGGACCTTTAAATCAGATAAACACGGATGACAGATTTTGGGGTGCTGAGCCACTATAGTGGTGTCAGTGGAAGTAAGGAGTTTTCAGCACTCCTGAAATGCTAATAGTTTGCACATTTCAGGACCAAATTTGTGACAGCTGGACACGAAGCTGTTCACAGTTTTGGGAGACGAGTATGTAGAATAGTATGCATTGCACTGCTTAAAATTGCTGTGGTATTAAAAAGCCACAGGAATATTTTATCGTTTCAGAAGCATTCTTCTTTGATTTGACTACAATTTGAAACAAAACCACAGCAGTATCACCATGGTAATATATAATAGGATATATTTCAGAGAGAAAGTAAGACATGTAAAAATTACAGATTGATCACCCTGGAAGGTCCTGCAGGTTTGGGCCACTCGCTGGCAATTCCAACATCTCAAAAAGTAGAACACTGCTTCAAGAATATGCAAAACTCCAGAGCCATGCTGTGCCTCTCTCTAATGTACCCTGCACTAGTTTTATATGCTGAAGACATCTTGACATCAGTGGGGTGTTTTCAGAGCAGAATATGTTTGAAGTCTGTAATAGAAATCCATTGTAGAGAGAAGAGGAAGATGTGAATGTTGGCAACAGTTTGACAGATCTTTTTCCAGTAGTGCTTTGGAAGATCTAGTGTCATCTTTTTTATTACAAATGGTGGTGTTCATCAAAGCACACTGATGAGTCTCTGGCCAATTATGATGTTCCAGTAGTTTGCCTGGAATTTGTATCCGTTCCCTTATTGGACAGAGTGGGCACCTCAATACAAAAATACCTTGCACCAGGGATGTAGTGTACAGTAAAGGCACACACGCACACACACAAAAAGAGGCAGGTCTGTCCTGGCAAGCTTACAGTGTAAAGACTGCAGCAGACAAAGGGTTAAGGATGAGAATGTACCAGATGATCCCAAACTTACTGGTACAGCTTTGTTAGTTGCATACAGGGTATTTTACTTGCATATAATCGAGAAGGAGAAAGAAAAATGAGACTGGCTGCTATTTGCAGGCTACCTTCTTAAGCTGACAGAGCAACTCTAGTGGGTTACCCTGACAAAGGTAAGTATTGAGGGAATGATCTGAAGAAGCATGAAGCTATAGCAACTGTTGACATTTTGTCCAAGAAGCAAAGTGAGAGATCATGGAGGAGCAGAGAGATGAAACTTCATAGAATCATAGAATCATAGAATGCTTTGGGTTGGAAGGGACCTTTAGAGGTCATCTAGTCCAACCCCCCTGCAGTGAGCAGGGACATCATCAACTAGATCAGGTTGCTCAGAGCCCCGTCCAACCTGACCTTGAATGTTTCCAGGGATGGGGCCTCCACTACCTCTCTGGACAACCTGTTCCAGTGCTTCACCACCCTCATTGTAAAAAATTTCTTCCTTATATCTAGCCTAAATCTACCCTCCTTTAGTTTAAAACCATTACCCCTTGTCCTGTCACAACAGGCCTTGCTAAAAAGACTGTCCCCCTCTTTCCTATAGGCCCCCTTTAAGTACTGAAAGGCCGCAATAAGGTCTCCCCGCAGCCTTCTCTTCTCCAGGCTGAACAACCTCAACTCTCTCAGCCTGTCCTCGTAGGAGAGGTGCTCCAGCCCTCGGATCATTTTTGTGGCCCTCTTCTGGACCCGCTCCAACAGCTCCATGTCCTTCTTGTGCTGAGGGCTCCAGAGCTGGACGCAGTACTCCAGGTGGGGTCTCACCAGAGCCGAGTAGAGGGGCAGAATCACCTCCCTCGACCTGCTGGCCACGCTTCTTTTGATGCAGCCCAGGATACGGTTGGCCTTCTGGGCTGCAAGCGCACACTGCTGGCTCATGTCCAGCTTTTCATCCACCAGTACCCCCAAGTCCTTCTCCGCAGGGCTGCTCTCAATCCCCTCATCTCCCAGCCTGTATTGATATCGGGGGTTGCCCCGACCCAGGTGCAGGACCTTGCACTTGGCCTTGTTGAACCTCATGAGGTTTGCACAGGCCCACCTCTCCAGCCTGTCCAGGTCCCTTTGGATGACATCCCGTCCCTCAGGCGTGTCAACTGCACCACTCAGCTTGGTGTCATCTGCAAACTTGCTGAGGGTGCACTCGATCTCGCTGTCTATGTCATTGATGAAAATATTAAACAGCACTGGTCCCAGTATGGACCCCTGAGGAACACCACTTGTCACTGATCTCCATTTGGACATCGAGCCATTGACCACTACCCTCTGGATGTGACCATCCAACCAGTTCCTTATCCACCGAACAGTCCACCCGTCAAATCCATATCTCTCCAATTTAGAGAGAAGGATGTTGTGGGGGACCATGTCGAAGGCTTTTTGGAAGTCCACATAGATGACATCCATTGCTTTTCCCTTGTCCACTGATGTAGTTACTCCGTCATAGAAAGCCACCAGGTTAGTCAGGCAGGACTTGCCCTTGGTGAAGCCATGCTGGCTGTCTCGAATCACCTCCCTATCCTCCATGTGCTTTAACTTACAGCAGAGCAAGCAGGAAGTGGCAGTAGAGGAAAGGCAAGCATTGACATCTAGAAACGTTCAGCAAGTACCTACTGTCCAATTCTACTGCCAACTTTTCCTGATTAAAATGGGAGGGCTTGTCAGCAACTGGTTACTGCTCCAGAAATATCTGGATAGCTTCTTTTCTCAGCTACTAGAACAAATTTCCTTAATAAAAGTCCCAAAGTAACTTGCAGTGGCTAGGCAGCTGATTTCCATTTGAGAATTTTTATAGTTTGTCCCTATTTTAAGGGGGGATGGTAGCTAACCTGCTAACCTAGGGTTATCTACTTGCACAAAGCTCAGCTATAAATAGGAATGAAGGCAGCAGTGTAGGCCTAATCACTGCTACATAGTTTGAGAATAAGCTGAAGAAACCTTTGCTTGGAGAAATCAAAGGATATAATCATAAGCTGCTGTTGCAGGGGACAGGCTAATGATGTGCCAGTGATTTTTATTGCCTTGGGTTATAAGACCTTGAGGGACCTTACGGTCTTCCCTTGGACCTGAAATATTTCCACAGTTCAGTGCTACCCAGCAGATACAGAATGGCAAAAGATTACTTCTCCATCACCTTAAAGATAAATCTTGAGACCTTGGCAACCTTGGGAAGAAAATATAATTGTCTTCCTAATTAAAATTGATTTTTTTTCAGTAAATGTGCCCTTCTATTGCTATCCCAGCTGTATAACTGACTGTATCTCCCTTATTACAACAGATATTTATGGTCACCAATTGACAGCATACTCAGCACAGTATGCAGTGTGTATGATACCGGCTTTGGCAACAGACCACAGACCAGTTAATCCCTTTGGAATATACATATCTTGCTAACTGGTACTAAGAATGGCTGTGTGATGTGGTTTTCCTTGTTTATTGGACTGTACCTCTGGGTGTTTCAGGTGACGTTAAATAAAACTATTGACTAAGGGACTAGGTTCCTCAATGCTATTGTCAAAAGGAGTTAGGTACCTCCCTCCTTCAAACGTCTTCAAAAATCCTGGCATTAGTAGTTTGGGTATGAATACCAGTCTTGAATGTAAACATTTGCAGAACTATGATGTTAGTATTCTTCATGGGTTTTGTTGCTTTATTAGCTCTCTCAGGGTGTAACTTTATCTTCACGATGGTCTGCTTTATGCTAATACTTCTGAAGAGGATTGTAGAGGTGCAAGTGATGTTGTGGTTTGGCCTTCGGTGTCTTCTATTCTGTAGCAGAGGTAATAGATGTATCTATATTGTACATCTTACTGTACTTTAAAGCATAATAAGAGAAGCTCTTGCATATGTTTTTGGGGCTGGTACTTTTTTAGGAGGAAACTGGGAAAAGAAAAAAGAAAAAGGGAAATGTTTCCATCTGTGAACTAAAAAGAAGTCCTTTGGATACGCTGAAGTATAATAAACATGATAGTTCAAAAGGCGTTTCAGAATGATACCTCAAAATGCACTGCAAGTTTAAAGGTAATGGAAAATGCAGCATGAGACAAAAACAAGCCAGAAAGAAATGCTTGCAAAAGTTTCATTGAGTAGAACTAAAAAAGTTGAGCGACCTAAAGAGGAGTTTTGCTGTCACTGGACTTTTTTCCCTGCTCTTCATGTGTAGTACATCCTCTGACAGGTTGCAAATGTAACAGCCTCCAGACATGAGTCATCAGCAAGGATGGACCTTCTCGTCCTCAACACTAAAAATAAAGATCTCACTCACTGAGCCTAAGGAGCAATTCTCTATCTAGTTTAGTATCAGCCAGCAGAGCAATACAGAGGGAACACTCTGAACCACTGATCTATTCAACCTGGAGGCCTTGAACTTGACATGACTAACCTGAGTGCAGTAAATGGGCTCAAATAAATGCTGGCATTGCAGAAGGCACCATGTTTTATGACATATGGGATACAGGTCCAGGGGCTCTGGGGGCTGATACCTTGGGCTACTAGTCCTGAAAATGAAGAGCTCCATCACCAGCATTCATATTGTTGAAAACTGAGCACAAGAGAGGATGCTGTGGGTTACATGCTAGATGTGCCTTTTCCTTATCCTTTATTGTCTGAATGTTCCTTTTTTTAGAATGACAGTAATTATTTAACCACTCTTCCAGGAAGTAGATTTGAAATCTTCTTTTCAACTTGTGGTGAAAGCTATATCAATACTCTCAGATGTAGGGCAGTGGAGGTGAGGGAGAAATAACTCAGTAGCTTGGCTTAAACCTAACGGAACATATTAGTCATAAAATATTTAAAACATCAATATCACACATTGATGTGCAAAATGTTTAATTATGTATCATTTCAGTTATTATTCATGTTAGATCTTGGACCTTAAGATGTACATACATTTAAAAAATAGCTCAGGAGATGTATCAGGAGTGTAGAGCAGCATGAAAAATCTGAAGGCTGGCTGTACACTTTCGTCTTGAAAGTTCCTTTTTTTTTTTCCTAAATTACCTAATCCTTTTCTAGGGCTCAGTGCAAACAATGTTTTTGCCTTTAGTAAATGTCTCTGGTAAAACAAGACCATTTCAAAGGAAAAGCTTCAAAGTTTTAAGCTTAATGCCTCTTCTATTCTATTTAGGTCCATATGCTGTTTCCTTCGCTGTATCTTAAGTGTATGTAACTAAGTGTATTCCAGTATTGCATTAAGCAGCACAGCTACCATCTGTCACAAATGGTTTGTCCTCTCTTCCCAACAGCAAAATTGTATGTATAATGTCATGCTTCACATGTACATATCTGCTAAGTATTTGCTAGAGAAGGCAGAAGTGAAGTAGATTGTTTCGCACTTGTACTAGAAAATGTTGAGGGCTGCGTTGGTGGCCCTTTGCTCAAGGCCACTAGTTCCACGTAGGGCAGTGGGATCTTTGCCTTCCAAGGGCACCTGATCACACCCACAGTGCTGACTACTGGGGAAATTTCCTTACTGTCTGTAGGACTGCTCATGTGAATAATAATCATAATGAGGGAACAGGCTATTTGGGTTCTGGGTCTGAATTCTTATGTTGCTATATTTTTATCACAATAATTTTCAGAAATGCTGCTGGGAAAAGCACTCTACCTGTTTGTTTCTGTAGCTACCTGTGGTGCAGCTGCATACCGCTAAAAATTTGCATTGCCAAACCTTATGCTGGCAGTTCATAAGCCAAATGAAGGGGACAGATGAGCAGCAATGGTGAGGAGCATAGAGTTTTGAAATTTTTCTTTAGCAGTTTTTAAAATACTGGAATGAAAAATGTCAGACATGTTTACTCTTTACCACCTGTACGGAAATAAATAGTGAAAGGTGTAAAATAGCCAACTTCCAGACTGTTGGGCTTGAGATTAGAATTTGTTTACAGGGGCAGAACCTGGTCCTGCTGTATTAGCAGCTTTGTTCAGTTATTCATATGCAACAGTAGTGTCACGCAGTGACTACTGAAATGAACACTAATGAACGTATCTTTTGTTTTCGTAGAGATTAACACATTACTTTCTTCTCATCTTTAGAAGGTATTCAGAAAGACTGGGTTGCTGATGCCTATATCCAGTTTCATCTTTCAATTAGCGATTTGCTTTTTCTTACAATCCAAGTGCTGTTGGAATTAACCTAAACTAATTATCACTGATGGACTGATCTTTCTGTGAAGCCTAGAAAGCAAGGCTATCATATTTCATCTGAAATTTGCATACACATTTGCTTTGTGATTGGATTGCTCAGTTTTGGAAGTCTATTTTAAGGCTTAAACAGACTCAACTTCTCAGAAGTTTCATAGATTTCAGCTGCAGCAACAGCATCTGTGTAAAATAAGCTTTAGGTGTATTTAGTTGGAAACCTAATCTGTGAGTTATAGATGCTTGTTGGACATGGTTTGAAACTGTGAGTCTGGGTTGATGATTATTAGTCTGGTATTGCTATTTTTTTTCTTTGAGATGGCTCTCAGTGACTGTCCAATGCAACTGCTGCTAGCCCAGGTTGTATACCTTGAGCAGTGTAACAAAGTGCAGTGCCTGCATGTCTTACTGCCCCCTGCGTAGGTGCATTATCTGCCGTAGGAGTAAAACTGCATTATTATGGACTGTTCGTGTTACGGCACAGCCCCGAATCCTCCTACCTCTGTGCTGTCTCTGAAGCTGTCTCCAGAATCCCTCCAGCTTCTCCAGAGACTTCAGGTGAAAATACAGACTATTAGTGGGACAAAGTAGCCTAACTTCAGCTCTTGATTTTCTTTTCTGGGAGGGTAGTGAGATCTCCTTGTTTGTTACGTACTTCATTGGAGCAAAGTATATCTTTCCTTCTTGGTGATACGGTGTTCAGGTAACAACAGAAGTGAAACAATCCATGTGAAAGATGTGCCCACAGGCTGCCTGCAATGCAGTTCTGCAAAATATTATTTGTAGATTGTATCTGTAAATACAATCTGTGTTCTCTTGCACAGATGGCCTTATTTGCGCATCCCTCCACTTTGAAGCATTTGATAGATTTAACCACATTAAAGAGTAGTGTTTTAGGGAANGCAACGAAAGCAGCACATGTTAGTAATAGCTGTTATCAGTTTTTTAACACTTTTCGGATTGATTTCAGATGTGTTAGTGACAGCTGGAGATTCCTTATTCTCAAGTATTAGCTGGTTAGGTCTGTTCCTTCTTTTAAGGAGATACTGTTGACTGTAGTAGACAGCCCAGGTCATTTTAAACTGAAGCCATTTTTGTACTTAATTTTGTCCTTTCTTTGTCTTGACAGTGATATTTTAAGAGCAAGTAGCACTCTGTCCCAGAGACATTAAATAACACCATGCTAGGCATGGGGTCCATAAGTATTTTTAATACTCTTAATTGGAACTGTTCTGGTTTACTTCACTTGGACCAAGATTTCACCTGATAAAAGACCTCTGAGATAATCTGGGAAATTGTAGGCTTTGACTAATCCTAAAATCGGATTAGTTTATACATACAGCTCCAGTTGGAATACGGGGGACAAAAAGTATTACAAACTGTGCCAGCCAGGGGCATTTGGTGTATCTTGTTTGCTTTTGTGTGCCAACAAATGATGTGTTAGATATCTAAAAATACANCTTTCTTATCTGCCCAGGCAAGATCTGCAGCTTCTAAAATCTATTCAGAATGGCTGCACTACATACCAGTTGCCAACTTGTAAAGCTTTTCTGAACACTGTTGTGGCTCCAAAGGATTATTTATTGAACAGTCGAGGTTGTGAAGCCTTCCCAAAAGCTGCAATGCAAAGCTGTCACAAGCATGATTCTATTGAAAATTCTTTACAGAAATGTGATCCTCCAGGAACAAACAGTGCATTCAGGTCCCACCAGCCTTGTAAGAGCACTTTCCNTTTTTACACAGGGAGGGTTGAAGGACCACGATAGACACAACTGTGGGTTTATCAGATATATACCACCATAAAATCCCAACAGTACACAGACCGGTAAAGCTCTATGTATCAAGTTGTTCTCTTGGCAGCAACTCAGTTGCATGTCCCACTCAGTGGTGCTAACTGTACCACGTGTGGCAAGAAGTCTATGCAGCAGAGCCCCACAGTCAGTCAAACTGGAGCATGAGATGTCCCTAGGTCTGTCAGTTTGGCCATAGATACAGGGAGGAGGACCTTTTCAGCTGTAATACAAAGTTTC
>VYZW01039911.1:13490-33854 GCA_013401315.1 Balaeniceps rex | reverse complement strand
AGACTGGTGTCTTTGCAAGGAAAAGAGAGGAAGCAACCAGTAAATGTTTTCTGCCATTTATGATGCAGAACCCACTAAATTACTTTGACCAAATTAAGAGATATTCTTTTTACTTTTATTTATATATATCCATATACATACACACACATACATATATATGCACACTCATAAAAACATCCTATACATAATTCTAAATAATCATGTTTGTGAGGATGACTGTGGGCACGTACTGTGTCCTGGGAAAAGCANTTTCTATCACCAGTTCCTATTTTTTTTACTGTGGAGTGGTCTTGCAGAAGTTTAGCATAAATAAGCAGCTGAGCACAGTCTGACACAGCTGAATAATAGAGGCGTGAGCATGAATGCAAGGAACAGTAAACCAGTTGCTCAGTTTGAGGCTGTAGAGAAGTTCTGAATACTCAGAATTGGTCTAAGATTACAGGAAGAAAATACTGAAAGCATTTCTACAAATGGAGTACTGCAGTATCCTACTACTGTAAGAGCGACTAAGATCAGACAGAGAATTAAAGAACTTTGATAGGTATAGATCTCCTGAATAGTGGGGATATAAGAAAAAAGAAATGCTTCCAATGAATTAAGTAGAATAACCTGTGTCACAAAACACAAAAAGAAGCTGACAGTACAGTGCTGAAACAGCCAGGGTAATAACCACCTACAGTTTCTCATTTCCATGGGTCTCCATGCAGTAGTACTGTGCAAGGAACACAGATGTAATTTGTCTCAAGTTATTTCTTTTTTCCTTTGTCAGATCATAATTTTACTGGGTTTGTTTGGGTTTGAAGCAACAGTCAATTGCAAAGATTTTCTACAGGGAAAACTATTCCATGGATATTGAGGGTTCTCAATTTTCCCACCACAGAGGCAAAACTGGGTAGTCCCCTTCCAGGACACTGCTTAAGTAGTACTAACTGACCACTTAACATAACTGATTATAGAATGGATTATACCTTATACATTACAGTAAAATATAAGAGAGGTTATCAAAATGGGCACCAGCTTAGTTTGTAGAGTAATGTTTTACTGATGATTGTATTTCAGAAAAAACAGTAGAAATGTGAAAACTTAACATTCATAAAATTTTGTATTCATGATTATTCACCAAATTTAACTGGCAAGAATAACTTATCTTTCATTCTATATCATTCTAGGCTTTTTGAGTCTTCATTTTTGACAACGATATGCCATTTTACATGACCTAACAATTCAGTATCAACTGCAGTCAGTCTCTGACAGGAGTGCTAAGAAGTGGTGAAACTTTTCATTACACGCATCCTAAATAAAAGGCCTTCTTTCTCCCTAAATTGTACACTTTCATATCCCATTACTCGTACTTTTCACTTCCATTTCCAAAAGCAGGATTTTAATTTTCTTCCATATCAGAGATGATGCTTTACCCTTTCTTCTTACTTTTTCATGTTTATGATTTCCCCCTCCTTTCAACTTTGAAAAATATTGAAGTGAACGAGGAGGGAAAAAGTCAGTTCTGGAAAAAAGTCTCTGCTTTCTTTTTGAAAAAAAAAAACAAAACAAACCAATAATTTAAAAAAGATTTTCACCAATCATTTTTCCTTCTTCCCTCCCTCCCCCAATGAATCAATAAGAAAATAAATACAGACCTTTTAATAAGTGATTAATCATTTTTACAAGTTAAAACATTTCTGATTGGTAAGACTGCTTTAAAATTTAGGTACAAATCTCATTACATTTGTTGTTTTCCACTTACATGAACAAATTAAAAGTTTTCTGCAGAAAGCATGGAAAACCACAGGTATTCTCATTTAAGAGCAGATGTTAAAGGCCTTTTTTCTTTAACCAGCTTATGAAAACAAAGGGAGAGTTCTACTATCCTACCTTCTTGGAGATTAACCCTATTTTCCAAAATAAAAAACCCTCAAGTTGCTTTCCATTCTTTTAGCAGATTCATTTAAGTTACTTTCATCTCTCCAGAAAGATAAAAATCTGGTCAACAGCAGAATATAGATCAAAAAGCCTTTGCCTATCATAAACAACTTCAAATTATGGCTCATAAAACAATAACACTCCAAAGTTTATTCACTGTGTCTTTGTTTCAGAAAGGTGTTTTCAGACATTTTTCCTACAAGTTCACCTTCTTTCCTCATTCTGTGAAACTACCACTATTACTGACAAGTCTAAAAACATAAAGAAACAATACTATTTCTAAGAATTAGAAATATTATATATTACAGATATCTTACAGTATCAGAATGGAGGATTACTAAATGCATGTGTACAGGTGCTTAATATTTCTTCATTTAATTTAACTTAATACTATCTGGGTGCTTCTGCAGCCACTAAGAAGGTGCTGCGAGTGCTTTTTGGAGAGATACAAAGCTTTTGGTACCAGGTGCTTCCTTCCAGAAGGACAGGCTACCATGTGTGTGTAGTTAGGGAACAGGCAAGCTAAACAAACTATCTTTAAATCTTATTCTTGCAGCTGTCTTCATTCTCTTAGAACAGCTGTGCAAGCTATTAAAAGTCTACGTCATAATTAACTATTCTGTTTTCACTTTTCGTCTCCTCTATAAGAGACATATAATCAGTCACTTTTATGCTGAAGCTTGTAATATACATAATTACTACTATAGCAATTAAACCAAACTTAACAAGTGCTATTTAGTCAGAATCATAGTGGCGCTTACAGTGTTAACTGCTGCTAATGACAAATTTCTCTCAGTAGCTACTTCATACAGCAAATGTCATTTCTGTTTTGGCTGCATTACTATTGGATAAAGAGATTGTTTGTTTTTTTTTAAAAAAAAATGGTTCCCACCAGAAAAACACCCAAACTCCCAAACTTTCAAGATTAATTATAGGATACTTATGTCCTGTTCTGCATTGGTGCTGTTCTTATGCTCTAACAGGGGTAACCTAGTAGGATTCTAACATCCTGCTGTTACCTTCTTTTTTCTGTCAGACTATATGTAAATATTCATAATTTTTGATAGTTGTATTATGTAAATACACTTTTTTAAAAAGTCCGTATAAAATATCTGAGAGCTTTTGTAGTCTAAATACTATCCCAATATTTATTCTCACTACTATTTGTGAGGTCTCCAATTTCTGTAATCACTTTTGCAACTTACAACTCTCACCAAGATCTGAATGACGCACGAAGAGACAGCTTCTGCCATCTCCCTGGGGACTACTCTCAGAATAACACATTATTCATAATGATTAAGTCTAGTGGGATGCGCTCCTCAGAAATATCAGAGAGAGGCTGAATTAGCAGTATCTTCAAAGAAAAAAGTCTTCAGAGTAAAACTATTTTTTCAGACTACATCTGCCTTAAGCCCAGCATAAGTCTAACAAAACAAAATAATTCTGTGTTTGCATTGCTTACGAATGGTAAGTCAACTTTTGTCTCACAGAATCCAAGTTACAGTCAGGGACATTATTATGAGCACACTTGCCATCTGTACTCAAACACTAATAGTGCAACTGGATTGACTGTATATGGACAGAAATGGTCTCAGAAAGATTTGGATTACAAAACAGATAAAACATAACAGATGTGCCCATCAGCAGGCAGGCTGGCATTCACTCTGCAGCAGCTGAAGTTTCCAAGAGTAAGCATACTGGAGTAATTCATCTGTTTTGAGCTTTCAAGTCACAAAAAAGCACAAGTTCAAAAGTACCCTAAATGTGAGGGGAGGGGGAAAAAGAAAAAAGAAAAAAAAAAAAAAAAGATTTCTTTCTTGGACCATGGATGATAAACAATTTCTAGCTCTAAACCCTGCAGTATTGTTCTACTCTGGATCCAGCCTCAGCCAACACATTCTGCAATTCCCGCATGTGCCCCAGCTCTATGGTGAGCTGGGCACCCTGCCCACAGGGACTCCAGGTGCATCATAAACAGGATAAAATGAGAGCGAACACCATGGTGCAAACCTGCGATGAGCATTACCCACTTGACTCATGTAAGTTTAAGCATTGCAATGTCCACAGGCCCCCAGTACACCCGTGCTAAGCACAAGGCCGTGGAGAAAAGCAGATTGCTTTGAAGCGTGGTCCTTCCCCACAGGGGAGGGCACTGCCTGAAGCTCTCGAAGGGAGGTACCGAGTGCACCATTATACAGCCAAACTTGGGCTTCTGCTTGAAAGAGAGCTAAGAATTATGCACTTCTATCAGCATCAAAGGACTACCTTCCTCATGGAAAATCTCCTCAGGCTAGGAACTGATCAGTTTCCTAAATCCCGTGCAAGTCTGTTAAGGCCAAGGGAAGGGAACTACCACCATCTCTTCTCCTAATCTTGTTGCTGAGTGAAAGTTAACAGATTTACGCTACAATTTTTTTTTCCACAGTATGTTCAGACGGTGTTCCACCTGCAAAGACTATAATTTATTGTGTATGTCACTATGTTCAAGGGGTAAAAAAAAAAACAAAACAAAACAAAAAAAAATCCATCTTTAAATTTTTGCCAAGCTTCTACCAGAGTGGCAGGCACATCTGACAAAGTTTTATCCTACTCTACTAGTTCTGGAAAAAATGCAACAGCTAGAAATACTGTTTCCAAATTGAAAGACAGAATTTTGGAAGAAGCCCAATTTTCTTCCACTCTACTGATCCGAGAATGACATAATGACTTGATGAAGTCAACTGCCAAATAATTCTGAGGTAGACTTCAGGAGCACCAGATGGCATTATTCACAAGTTCTTGTAGTCCTGGTCCTACTGGCTGGCTCAATAGTATTAAAAGTTTGTTGTTTTCCATATGAAATCCTACTTCTGACCAAAGTAATATTTCCACTACAAAAGGTTACATGCTTAGAGGTGACAAAAGGCAGATTGGGTTTTGTCTAATAAGTCTCCAGACTTCAAATGATATTAATTATGTAATTGCATAATAAGTGGCATAATAAGTTAAAATCCATACTGTATCTATATTAAAATTCTAAACAAATACACAATTGAAAATTAGATCTTGCAGATTATATGCACCCCAACCTTTTCTTGTGAGTTCCAACTCTGAAAAATTCAAGTTCTTGGATCATTCAAGTTAATGCCAACAGAGCTTCTAGTTTTATATAAGAACACTTTACCTACTTTTTTTGTCTCACTTGTAAGCATAATTTGAAGGAAAAACATCCAATTCTCTACAAAAGATTCTTCAAAGACTATCAGAAATACTGTCTAGAGAGGACCCAAATGTCAGAGTCTAATGCCAGAATTTAAGCACCGCAGGAATTTGCATTAAAAGCAGCACAGGTCTCAGTTTTCAACACATCAGGACATAACTGAATGGATGTTAATACCCTATGTAAAGGAGGCACTTTTAGAGTTGTTGTTCTTTCTTCTCAATACAAAGGGAAATGACAGTATAATCTACTTTGTTGTAACTGGAACTGGGCTGGCAGAATGAATGCCAGGTGTAAGAGCTGCAGCACTTGATTTTAGGTTTTTTTTTGGAAGGTCTAGTCAATTGCTTAAAAAAAAAAGTTAAGACTACCAGCTAATAATGGTGCTGGCTACTACTACCCTATCCTAAGGACTGGTATCATGCTGGATATTATCTTTGAGAATCAGTACATAAATATATAGAATAAGAATTCGAGTGCACCTGCTTTACAAAAGTCATTAATTAGCAATTATTTTTAATGAGACTGTTGTACAAAGAGAGGGCAACAAAAAGAAAGGTTAATGACAACACTCTGGCTGTGAAAGAGTTCCCCCTGCTATTCCTCCTCCTCCTTCCCCTTCAACTCAAGTGAAAAGTTTAGTTTGACCTTCCAACAATTATGCTCTCATTGCTACAAAATGTGCTGGTCTTATTTCAACATTCCTAACGCTACTTTGCTCAGATTTCTGGTGGGCATTTATAAAACAGCACAGATTAACAGTCAAGATCAGAATTAGCAAGCTAGCTGAACAACACAAAAACATCTTCTAATATATGTTCTCCAGGAGCTGCACGTGAACACAACTGCCATTTCCCAAAACGGCCAGTGGTACACAAGGCAGATTGCGCTCCAACCAGCAGCCCAACATCAGACTCTTTAGAGGCAAATCAGTAATGTAACAACTCCAGTATGAGCTAACGACTAAGAGGAGACCGTAACACAGACAAAGAACAGTGAGACCAAAAATATCAAACATTACTGGAAATGTTTCACTTATTTATATAAGACACCCAACAATGTCTTTGAAATGTGCTGAAACAAATTATATTGAGGTATGCAGCAGCTGGGGGAAGTCTGGTATTTAGTAGGGGATCCTCTTTTGCAGGTCTTATTTCTCTAAAGTTGGCATAAGCAAAAGGCAGTGCAGGTTTTTGTTCTTTGAAGATTATTCTGCACTCTTAATTTTGATCGTTCTGAAACAAGAAAACAGTGTTGCAATGCCTTGGCATGTTAATGGTGACTTTAATAAGTTATTTATGTGAACTGTAAATTTACAAAATCCCTCAAAACAAACAAACAAAAAGCCACATCAATGAGACACATTTCTCCCTGTGAAACAGCTTATTATTTACAACCTCAATTTTGAAAACACTTATTCATGTGCTTAACATTAAAGTCCGCAGTTAGTACCAAAGGTCAATGAAATCATACAAGTAAATTTATATCTACACAAAAAGCACACACATAAATGAGTAAAGTGTTTTTAATGGAAATTTTTGTTTTAATAGAATTTATGTAGAAACCTTTATTTTTTATTAGTTTTAGATGACATTTGTAAGAGTGCCTTAGGTCAGAATTGGTTTCCTGAAAGATTAATAACTGGTAAAATACAGAAAACGAAGGGCAGGTATGTATTTTGGAGGTGTTTTGTTTGGTCTGAGTTGGGTTTTTTGTTGTTTGTCTTTTTTTCAAATTAAGAGACAATCAATGTAGTCCCTCAAGAAACAGTGCTAGGACTGCTGTTGCTGGTGTATTAATGATTTTAGAAAGTAGCAGAAAAATGAAACAACAAAAAAGTTAATCAGAACGGTCATCTCAAAAAAAAAAACAAACCACCAAACACAAAAACAAACAAACAAACAAAAACAAAACATGCGAAGCTGAGAGAAGAGTTCACAATAGCAACTGAGAAAACCGCAACAAGCGGTTCATCAACTACAACAAGCACTGAGGCATACTCAGGAACCCTTTGAAATTACCAGGTCAAACTTCAGCCATGATCAGAAACAGAACATTAAGATTGTTATACCGAAAAAAATAGGCAAGGAGGAGGATCCAGGAAGTGGCAGTCAGTCTCAGTTCAATTCCCAGGCAACAAACAGAGCAAGTCCTTACAGAAACTCTCTCCGGGCACAAGAAGAGCAAGGGGGTAACATACAGAAGCCACTACTTATTTGCTTTTGAGCAACCCGTCTTCTATGATGAGATGGCTGGCTCTGTAGATGAGCAGACAGCAGCCCATTTCATTTACCTTGACTTTAGCAAGGCTTTCAACACTCCCCAACATCAAATACCCTATCACTTCTCATAGGCAAGCTAAGGAGGTACAGACTGGATGGCTAGACTACAAAGTGGGTGAAAAACTGGCTGGACCATCATGCTCAAAAGGTAGCGGTCAATGGTTTGAAGGAGTTCATACTGGGGCTGAAGCTGTCTAATATTTTTACCAGTAACCTAGACAAAAGGAAGCAGAGCAAACTCAATATGTCTGAAAGTGAGAAGAAAAAGGGGGACACTGTGGACAGGCTGGAGGGCAAGGCTGCTGAGCAGAGGGACCTCCACAGACTACAGGAGTAGCCTGCAGAGGGTCAGCCCAAGAAAATGCCGCGGCCTGCAGGGACCTGGGCAGGCGGGGGAGGCCGCTGATAAGGTGGCAGCTCTGCAGGGAAGGTCCTGGGGGTCCCGGTGGGCAGCAAAATGAACGAGTCAGCAGTGCACCCTTGCGGCAACGAGGGCTAAACACACACCTAGCTGCACAAGCCACCTGATGATGGAACTGATCACTCCCGAGGCTGCATCAAGAGACCAGAGCAAGAGATGTGGACAAACTGGAGGCTGTTCAGTGGAGGGCCACTCGAAGAGCCCAGGTGTTTGCAGCAAATGATGCTAGAGGAAAGACTGAAGGACCTGGGTTTTTTTTTTTAGCCTGGAGAAGAGAAAGCTAAGGATGCATCTCATAGCAGTCTTCCATCACCTAAAGCAGGGGGGTCATAGAGGAGATAGTCTGACTCGGGGCACAAGTAATAGGACAAAAGCTGGCAGTTGTAAATTCCAGCAAGACACAGTCTGACTGGACATAGTGCCAACGAGTCTTCACACAGAGTGGTCAAGCACTGGCACAGGCTCCCAAGCAGGCTGCAAATTTGGATCCTTAGAGACTTTCAAAGTTCAGCTGGGTAAGTCCCTGAGCAGACTCACCTAACTTAGCCTTGCTGCGAGGAGAAGGCCGGATGAGGTGACCTCCAGAGTTCCCCTCCAGACTAAGTTACTGTATGACTCCAGGATAACTGGCATGCAACAGCTTCGTTATGATTCCGTGAAGCCGGAAAGCAGTTGAATTGCAAATCCAAAGACTACAAATGGACTTGTCATACTCATTAATAAAACACAGCCGATTTCTTCAGACTACAAATACTCCAACAGAACCTCAAGCATGGTTGCACTTGAAGTCTGTTCTTGATCTGCATTCTGCAGCACATCTTACCATTACCTCCAGGCAGATGTAGGCTGGCTCCTAACAAACTCAGTGCTCCAGGCACAAGGACAAAGAGCTGCAACATTTGGTGGTTAAGTAAGTGATGGAATGTAAGACCAGATCTTTTCTTGTGTGCTTTTCCAGGGTACTCTTATGATAGCTACCAGGAGCGCTGAGGGTAATCCAGAATACAAAGAACCATTCAGAAACGCTACTTTTTTGTGTGTGCAAAACTACTGAGAAAAATACGTTTAAGATGAATATAGAGCTAGATTACCTTTGACATTAATCCTGTAAAGCTTAAAATGGTTTCAAGTTCGAATTATATAATTGCTTCACACAAAACAACACAACAAAAAATAAAACTTGTTGACAACTTATGTTCTATCCTAAAACATTAGAATAACTTCACTACAAAAAGAACAAGACACATTTTCTAACAGGCAAATCTAAAACCCATATACAAGTAGTTCAAGTAGTGAATCCCAAAAGTCCAGGTACTGAAAAGGCCATGTACCATGGGTACTGATTCTTTTATCCTTATCAGCAATAAAAAGTTGAAATTGCTGTATATACATAGAAAACATATACCTATGTATTAATGATATGCACTAGCAACAATCAAATGCAGTTTCTTTTCAGGAGTGGGGTGGAGCGTTCCTACTTCTCACTCCACAGGCAGACTGAACAGAATGAAAAGCAAAGCATTTTCTGACGCATGGAACACTATTACTTACATTAAAAAAAAAAAAAATTATAAAATCTCACAACTTTTGCCCATACTAAGGGCAATCTGCTGGAATTATTACATGTTCATGAAAGAAGTCTAAAGTCTGTAACAGAACTATACTTATCAAAAAACCCTCAAGTTCAGTTTTCCCAAAACAAAGGTGGTTTTTTTTTCAAAACTAATAAAAAAAAAATGCTTTAAGCAAAATATTTAGGGCCACCTTCTTTTAAAAGTTGGAACCAAACTCTCTCTCCCGCTCTATAACTCTACACGACAATTTTGATTCAGCTTTTGCAAATCAACTACAGATATGAAAGTTGCTTTTGATAAAGCATGCACACATGTACCATACACAAAAAGTTAACATCAGCATGGACGTTATAACTAGCCTCCAGTTTAAGCCCTTCTAGTAAGAACATTGAGTAGTTACATCTAAAAAATTTATAAAACTTACCCTTAAAGTGTAAAGACTCCTTCAGGAGGAAAAAAAAAAGTACTTTTTAAAAATCTCAGTAATTATGATATTTAAATTAACTATAAGGTTGTTTACTATAAATTGAAGTTTTTGTCATTGCCAGAAAAGATTAGGGCTGAATTTTTTCCCTAAATCCCTCCCTCAAACTTTTTGAGAGGGAAAAACTTGACTTTCCTATTTTAGGGGGATACTGTATAATCCTGTGTATGAAGGGATTAGTAAATATACCTCCCCCTCTGATAAGAAAGGCAGGTGTTGCTTATGAAATGTGAATGACAGTGGAACGGTATTTCCTGTATTAACAGCATTCTGCTTAATTTTGCACAAACAAGATTTACAATAGGACCAAATACTGAGAAAATTAGAAAAAGATATGTCATAGAAAGCCAACTTTTTAAACTGCAATTAGAAGACAGTCATTCCCATTTAAGATGATGCTGTCTCATGCAGCAACATGCATGGATGTCCTGCAAGATATTCTGTAAAGTTTTCCTAAACAGTAAAGAAACTGCTAAAAAATTATTAACAAAATGCAGCAACTTTGAAATGATCAAATCTGCTTCACAAATTTAACTAGGTAGAAGAGAATTTATACACAGTGAAGAAAGAGAAGTGTAAGAAAATGTGTACCCACAGAATTTCTCCTTTATAAACTCAGGAATACATTTCTGGAATTTCAAACACTGGTTTTGCTACACACATTCAATGTAAATGTGAACAGAAGCCTCAATATTAAACCTCACAGAATTTTTAAATAAACAACATGCTTTGATTCAGAATTGTGACCAGTTCTGCCAACCGACACACTCATTAGGGTTATAAAGTTATTCTGAAAGTGTGCCAAAAAGATATCCTCTAAGAATACAACTCTTTCTGTGGAAATGATAGACTTACTGCAAGCTGCAAGAAGTATTCCTTGCACTGACTATGTCCCAGAGCATGCTGCTTAAAACAGATGCAGACACATTCATCAAATATTTGCAACTAGGACAAAGAGGACAAGTTGCACATAGTACAGAATTCATAAATGTATGCGCTATAGAAATGTTTTAATGAAACAAAAGGACAATTGTATCGGTTCCACCAGCCAAAAGACTTCTACCTACATAACAATACTTAGACATTCTCTAAAGGCTGGTTGTATAAATGAGTATTCAGCAAAACTGCAGAAGAAACTAATATACCTAGCTTGGCCTTTCCTGCCACCATTCCAATTCTACCTAAAAGAAAAATGTATTAGTGATTTTTTTTTAATGTAATGTGATCTAATTATGCTTTTCCTTCATTTTTAAGTTATTATCTTTTTCTGCTCATTCTCTACATGGCTTTTGCATTTAACTGGGCCTGAGTTCAAGAAGAGATCATAGTTGCATCTGAAAGCATATGAAAGGAGACAAAAGAGCTCTACTTCTCTCTGATGTCTCATTAGGTGTGCAGCTTCTTGAGCTGAAATGGGGAAAAAAAAAAATCTTAGTTTGTGTAAGCTGTCATCTTTTTATGCTCAAGTTTTTGTTGAGAAATCAGAAAGTGACATTACAGGCACATATAAATTTATTTCATATAGCCTCTAGCAGTAACCAAAGTGTCTGTTCAAACCCAGTAGATTCTAAGTGAAACATCCACTAAACTCAATGGCTTGATCAGTTTCTTGAACTTATATTCTCTGTCTCATTCCATTTATCTTATTTCCTCCAATCACTTATATCATATCTAATTTAACACCCACCACCACAAACATTTACTGCCAGAAATTGTTCCAACACTATTCTCACAGGTTAATTTCTACAAGAATGGGTCCTTAGATAACAATGATAAATTGTAAAGTAATTGTATGGTACCACAAACTTTATGATTCCCTAGGCAGTGTTAGGAATAATTAATAAATCAGTAATCATGCGATGTCTCAAAGTCATTAAAATATGGAAGACAGGGCTGAAAAAAATGAAAACAGCAATAAAAGTATAAAGTAACAAAGATTCTCTTTGCTAATTTGGAGGACTTGGTGGTAGTGGTTGGGGAAGTCCTCTAGACTGACCATGCTAAATAAACTCCTGTGCACTGCCAACCAGAAATAGTATCACTCTTTGGACTCCTCTCTTTTCCTACGCTGTGCCCAGCTAGCTGGCAGTAAAACAGATTTATAGAATAAAAACAAATCGGTATTATTTCTTCCTGACTCTTGTTTTCTTCTGATTATCTTCTGAAAGCTCTGTAATAGAGCCAAAGGTAATTTATAGCCAAAGTTAAATAAATGAATAACAGGAAACCACAAAGTGTTAGGTTTCTTTACAGGGTAGCACTCCAAAAGGTAGACAAAACAAACTGGCTTAGGGAGGCAGCTATAGTAAACTACGCTTCATTAAACACTTGAAGAGTTTAATTCTGTTCAATGAGCTTTTGTTAAATTTCTGCTTCCTTGAAATCAAATTGGTCATAAAAAAGAAAAATTGAGGTAACTTTAAAGCATTATAGCAGGAAGGCATCTGTCGTCTCACAGACATTCAATGCATTCATACTGTATTAGTGAAAGGGCTGAGAAAAGTGACGGAAACTCCAATTTTGCAGCACTACAAAACATAGTGCTATTCAAGCTGTCCTTCAGTGAGATGGCCAAATGAGGTTAATGATTCTAACTTTGAACATGCTTCCCCAAAACCCATGCTGTGATCATTGCTCCTGGGACCAGCACTGCAGGAAAAAGCATTTCCATCAAGTTTTCGGCTGTGAATGACTGAAGAAACGGACCAGCCAACACATCCACACAACAGTCCACACAAACTGTTCACAAATGCCACTTTTTAATACATGTGTATTGTGAACACAAGAATTTCCCTCTGCAAAATTACCACTACAGTACTTCAGCCGTTCTTACCCAAGGTAAGCAGGAAGCTTTCAAGGACCTTTATTCCTACATTCACTCTTCACAGCACCTCCATTTGCTGTTCCACAAATCAAACCTCTTAAATTAACATATACTTTCACTAACCTCACATTCCTTCCCAACGAGCCACAAAAAAACATTCATTTACATCTGCATGTCCAACCAGGTTGACAAATAAGTCTGTAGGAAAAAAAAAAAAGCTAGGAAAGCTTTTTTTTTTTTTTTTTTAATCTCAAGGGCCACACTAGGTCAGTCACTTTTAAGGTTAAGATGGAAGCACCAAAATTCTGCAGAGCAGGGCCAGACACAGGAACACCACTAAGCTAAGCGGATGGCAGCGTTCTGTCCCTCAAGTACTCCCATTTCTACAGCCACAGTCCTTACCAGTTGTATTGGGTTTGCATGGTAAGGTTTTGGTAGTGGGGGAGCTACAGGGGTGACTCCTGTGAGAAGCTGCTAGAAGCTTCCCCTATGTCCAACAGAGCCAATGCAGCCAGCTCCAAGACAGACCTGCTGCTGGCTGAGGCTTAGCCCATCAGCCACAGTGGTAGCGCCTCGGTGATAACATATTTAAGAAGGGGGAAAAACAAACTTCTACAACAGCAGCTGGGAGAGAGGAGTGAGAATATGTGAGAGGAATGCCTATGCAGACACCAAGGTCAGTGAAGAAGGAGGGGGAGGAGGTGCTCCAGGTACCAGAGCAGAGATTCCCCTGCAGCCCATGGTGAAGACCATGGTGAGGCAGGCTGTCCCCCTGCAGCCCATGGAGGTTAACGGTGGAGCAGATATCCACCTGCGGCCCATGGAGGACCCTGCGCTGGAGCAGGTGGATGCACCTGAAGGAGGCTGTGACCCTATGGGAGCCCAGGCTGGAGCAGGCTCCTGGCAGGAGCTGTGGAGAGAGGAGCCCAGACTGGATCAGGTTTGCTGGCAGGACTTGTGACCCTGTGGGGACCCACGCTGGAGCAGTCTGTTCCTGAAGGACTGCACCCCGTGGAAGGGATCCATGCCGAAACAGTTCATGAAGAACTGTAGCCTGTGGGAAGGACCCATGTTGGAGAAGTTTGTGGAGGACTGTCTCCCATGGGAGGGACCCCATGCTGGAGGAGGGGAAGAGCATGAGGAGGGAGGAGCAGCAGAAACAACATGTGATGAACTGACTGCAACCCCCATTCCCTGTCCCCCTGAGCTGCTCAGGCAGGGGGAGGAGGTAGAGAAAATTGTGAGTGAAGTTGAGCCCGGAAAGAAGGGAAGGGTGGGGGGAAGGTGTTTTAAGATTTGGTTTTTATTTCTCATTACCCTACTCTGATTTTGACTGGCAATAAATTAAATTAATTTCCCCAAGTCAAGTTTGTTTTGCCTGTGACAGTAATTGGTGAGTGATCTCTCCCTGTCCTTATCTCGACCCATGAGCCTTTTGTTACGTTTTCTCTCCCCTGTCCAGTTGAGGAGGGGGAGTGATAGAGCAGCTTAGTGGGCACCTGGTGTCCAGCCAGGATCAACCCACCACACCAGTATAAGGGCTACATTCAGCCCACATGAGGAGCATACATGGTGGCTTGTGCTGAGGTTCTAGACCCCCAGCTGGGAGCCAGAGCCTGCTATGGCTTCAGTCTTACCAGTGTGCTTCAATGTCACAAAAAGGTTTAGAAAAGGCAAGAAGTATGACAAAGCTAGGGATAGCTTCTATTCAAGGAACAAGTAAATAATCTACAATTCTTCAGCCTGGAAAAGGCAGGACAAAAGGGTACTTTCACAGGCCTCTGTCATAGCACAGGTTCACAAAGGCGAGTGGAGAGAGGTCACACCGCTGAGGAACCACAAGTGCAACCAGCAGGTAGGGGCCTCAAAACAAAAGTAATTCTTCACAAAAATACATGGCTAACTTGTAAACATATTTACAATAGAGTACTGTGAATGCTGAAAATATACACAGATTGAAGGGGAAGCTGGACATGCTACCAGAATAGAAGTCCACTGTGCACAGAAACTGCCTCTGACTCACGAAGTCTCTGAATAACGGATGACTACAGCCTGGGGGAGAATTCATGGACAGTATATGCTTACTCTCTTATATATTTACCAATCTGTTTACCTTTGGCTACTGCTCAGACAGGGAACACTGGCCTATACAGATCTCGGAATACGCCTGTGCTCATGTTTTACTGAAAAGGAAGTTACATGCGTATTTGCAGGATTTTCTTTTAATTTCTTCCAATACTCCACGTTTCCATCATTAAAAACATTATCCTAAGCAACAGACGGACGTAATGAATAAGAACGATATTGATTTTTACATTAGTAATTGCTTTGGATTAAATTGTAGTTAGAGTACCTTGTCCTTATTCAGTATAATTTGTCACAATAAAATGGGAAAATTCAGAAAAAGGATAAATATCGAGTTAATAAATAACATCTTCTAAACTGCATCACAGAGACATAACTATGTAGTCAAGCTGCAGTTCCTCCAAGGCACAGAAATCAATCTAGTCTTGAATTATCAAAAATCTCTGGTTTGCCCAATCTGCACACCATGATTTTTTTTAAAAACAATAAATGCAGTGAAGTAATTTAAATACTTAAAACATGACAAAATACTATGTTGCTAGCAGTAATAAATCAAGAATTTGCATTTTGATACTCTGACACAGGCTACAGCTTAGTCTATACAACCTGCATGACCAGACACTCTCCAAGACTACAAAAGAATATTTTGAAAGAAATATCTTGCAACCTAAGCTTTCTAAATGTGAACACAGGATGTTTAAACACAAAAGTTAGAAGCCTACTAAGTTTTTAATACAAACTCCCTAGACACTCCCTTCAAAGAGTGTTTTCTTTACCCTTGCTCAGGACCACCTTCTGTACTTGCCCGCAGCAGAGCTGCTGCTTCTCTGCTCTCCCTCCAGGTGCTGTAATGTTGCATTCTTTATTGCCTGTAGCACATTCTCAGGAAGAGGGATGAGGAGTGCTCCTATTCCCATTTGTGTATAGCGTGGTATCTTCTGGGATGCAAAAGCAGCTGAGGAGGGCTCAGAAGTACCTCCCTCATTCTTGGATGAATACTCTGAATAGTAGGCTACTCTCATAAAAAAATGAGAGACAGGACCACCACTTCTTGCAGCCTTCTCCCTTTCAGAAAAAATAAGGTAACTTGCATATAAGACTGCCTCACATGCCAAAGCGGGCATCCAACCATTGCTAAGTTTTATATAGGATATTACTCTTGGAAGGTCAAGGCACTAAGTTTTTTCCTCTGGTGAAAAAGGAGATCAGGAACAGTAAAGAAATAACTGATTGGTCCTATTTTTACCCAGGCAGGGCAGACACAGTGCCTGTTCTTTTTCAGTTTGATGCAGATAACTAACTACATATTTCCTGCTGCCTCTGATAAAAAAACGACATTACTTAACCACAAAAATACATTCAGTGTTGACAAGAAATTGAGATACAGTTTACAAACAAAATGTGATACACATGACTTCGGCTTCCTTCACTGACATTTAGCTGCCAGTACATGAAAAGGTCCTAAAAACTAACTAGAGAGACTGTAGGCTAAGAAACATCTGTTTAAAAAAACCACTTTATTTATAGCTTATTAATTTCAGGCAGATGGCCCTGGATCAATATTTATAGTATTTTTTAACCAACAGTTGTTTAAAATAAATTATTTAATTCAAAACCTATTAAAAATAAATTCCACAGGCTAGCAACCTCTGCAGTTTTACTACTGCAGCATCAAGCAATTGGTAGCAACGTGAGGAATGCAGGTGTTGAAGAAAAGTGCAGATGGAAATAAAGCCCTTCAGAGGGTTTGCCTCAAATCTGTTCCAAGCTTTGAAGATAAGGATATTTCAAACCTCCTCCGAATGGGGGAAGGGGGACGACAAACAATCTTAACTCTTCTCTTTCAACAAGTGTTTGACTAATACGGGTGCTGGTCTCCTGTGCAAACTTAATATTTGAGCCTGGGTTCAAAGTATTCTCAGAAATACACTAGCTCCTTTTATACAGAACAGACTAGGTCTGCTCTGGTAGTTGAGCATACAGAGCCCTGTATTAACTTCTTTGGAAGGGCAAACTAGAGCATGCAGAAAATCCTGGTCCCGAGACTCCTGGATACCACTGCACAGGGTGGAAATAAAGCCCTCATAACCCTACTGAAGTGCTCCATAGATTCACATTGCTTTAAAGCAAAACAAAAAACCCCAAAAACCTTTCTACATGCAACTACACTGAAGAGACTTAACTTTGCCAACGTGCATGGGAAATAGTGTTTTTTCATTTTTTCTTGTCTCCTTAAAAGGAGATTTTTCCTCTTAAATAACATTATCTACATGTCCCTAAGAAGTCACAGAAACCAGAGTCTGAAGAAAGCCAATGTTATTTTGAATGCTAATGTATTATTTTACTTTCTAATTTAAACAGTTATAAGAAGCACCAAGTTCAGATTTGGTATAAACACATCCAATGCCATTGAATATAAACATCTTCTTTACAGCCAGTAAAGATCAGCATGCCGTTTTCAAATGTATCAAGCCTGTGCACCCTGACCACAAACATCCATTCTTAGCCTGAAGTACTGAAGTCCTCCTTTCCACCATAAGCAATGACTACATTACCACACACTCTTCAAGCGGTAAACTCGCCCATCTCAGATGCTAATTAGAGGATGAAACTAAGCTGCTGTCTAAATTTAACAGGGAAGGCTGGAGTTGGGGATTGTAATTCTGGCCTCAAGGGCATTCCAGTCACGTCCACCACCTCCAGCCAGAGCCCACAACTCTTGCATCCTCCAGTTAAATCAGTAATACAGCTTCAGAAAGCTCTACCTCCTCTGTCTGCAAGGCACCACTCTGCAGAAAAACTGTTCTCATTAGCTCTTTGAAAGACATGCAATAGAAAGCCAAGTCACCAGACCACACATTTGCAATTTTCCTCATCATCCCCAAATATCTGTATATTCCTAACATAATCCCTGAAGAAAGAAGTCTCAAGAAGCGTGCCTTGTTCTAGCAACCACATACATACAAGTAATTCAGAAAACATTGAGTGTTGAGTATTGTCTTTTCCCTCCCCCCCTCCCCTTTATCCTCCGTTACAGCAAAAAATTGGTGGAACTTGAGAAAGAAAAAAAACGTTCTGTCACAAAAAATGCAATTAGTGCCAATCACTGCATCTTATATTAGATGGTTTGTAACCTATCTGAAAGGCAGTTTTTAAATTTCTCGGGAAGAGCTGTTTGTGGGTGTACGTTATAACATGTGCTTGTTCCCCTAATGTAACCCATCAGCACAATTTGTGATATACAACTTTTAATTTAAGAGCAGTGGCCTCACTGTCGCTGTATCGCTTACCACGTATCAGACAAAGAAAGCATTATGTAAAAAACTGAATTTATATTGCAGAACCTTCCAAAATAAGAAATAAAGAGCATATCTGTAAAACATTTAAGTCTGAAAGGAAAACAAATACACTGGAAAAAGTTTTGGACTGACTACTTGGGTCAGGCACAGTAGCTGAAACATGGTTGTTACAGGCAAATCAAAGAACAGAAACACAGTATCACTAGAAGGTTTAGAGTTGCATTATTGGTTTTGAACTATATACCATCACATAAAGCCCTTAATACAATGCCTTTCAAACAGCTTGTTTCCACATTGAGTTCTTGACTGATCTGCTTATAGCCCAGACTCATTTTGTTGTCAGTCACATTGTTTATTCATTTTATTTCATCTACATTTGAAGAAATGCTCTTCCTTAAAGGATGCAATTTCTCAAGGGAGAGGTGCGTTTCACACACCCTTATCCTGGCAACATGCCCCAAGTTCCCTGAGGCCACCGATAGTTCGGTCGTACTCGCTGGTCAAACTGACGTAACTTCCAGTGTTACAAAGTACAGTATCTTAAACTGTATCTGAAGTGTTACTTCCTATGCTTAGCTTAGCATCTATAAATATATTCAGGAATTAATTGTAAAACCTACATTAAAATCATGAAGCCTGAAAATTTACAGGAAGTATTTTATAAAACCAAATAGTCTTTCAGGAAGCTGAAAACATTTCTGCCCCCACCCCCCCAAACAACTTGAGGCACAATTTAAAAGTGACTGCCAGTCTCTCACACAGAAAGAAAAATATAGTTGTTCTGCAGACTTATCAGTGATGAGGATTACAGCTTTACCAGGAGAATTAAGTATCAAGAAGACCGAGTGTTTCTGTTCTCACATACAAGTATCATTTCATCCCTCTAATACATTTGTATTAAAAAAATGTGCAAGACTACAAAATTTTTCCTTAGATTCACAAATATATTGAGAGAGAGACACTAAAAATTTTGTATTTTTAAGTGTTACACTTATATTTCAATGTATTTTCCTCAAAGTCTATATATTCTAAAACAGAAGGAGCCATCCACAACAATCCAGGTTTTACCCAAACTGCACACAACCGTCACACATTTCTAAATGGAAAAGGTAAGAAGAAAGGTAGATTTCTTAAACTCAGCTGCATGATAATTAAATATGTTGAGCAGTTGTGAGAAAAATATAGGAAAGACAGGTTGATTTACAGTTATTAAATCTTGAGAGGAAGACAAAGTTTCTTTGAAGTTTGAGGAACACAGATGTCACTTCAATGTTGACTTCAATAACTCTTGCTTTGCTATAAGCAGTCATATTTGTTTTACAAGTCAGTCTTAGCGTATCTAAGCATTATATTGTTAAAAGGTAGGTTAACCTGAAATTGTTCAAATTAAATTTGAATGGTCCACTGAACCCTTAATGGTGTCTAATCCCTTCCTTTTTGAGATTGTGGGCATATTTTCCAAAAGGCTGTTGAAAAAACTATCTTCAAATAAGCCTAAAAAGCTTCTAAAGTCTCAAAGAGATTCAGAACAAGAGAGTAACCAGATCCAACTTAAAAACAGGAAAAAACTATAGTGAATAATTCCATTTAAAGTTAGTATAAAACACATAAAAAACTTAAAAGTCTTGAAAATGAAACAGTATGGTTTATACATGTGAAGTTTTTGTCATGATTTAATTACGTATTTCACAAAATATTCCCTTGCAATACCATCCTTACAATTATTAATCAGCATTACCAGTATCTGAACATCTGGTAAAATTATTAAAAAAGCTTTCTGATTGAAAACCTTCTGAATATTTTTGCTGACTGCAATGCCAAAATAGTCACCAAAACCTCCTAGTTCTGGTCACAGACTATCTTAGCATTAACTATTAACCACTTTGTTTAGAAAATTTCACATTTCAAAAATAGAGAACCATTAATTTGTAGATAGATTTGAATCCATGTATGTGCTTGCATATGTACCATAAGCTATAATGTAAGTTACATACAGCTTTAAAGGCAAAATTAAATGTCTTTTCTCCACCAGTTAACAGCACATAAGACTCAAAAGCACACAACTAAATTAATCCAACATGTGTATTTTACTACCTATCTAATAATATTACTTGATAGCATCCAAGAAACTCTTATTTTAATGTTCTTGGAGAGGCAATTAAAGGCAGCATTGCACAAAAGAGGAAAATACAAATATCCCCTGTGCATATTTGGGCGCTGAAATAATAAAAAAACCCACATCAGAATTTATCCAAAATGACCATGAACTCTACTCT
>VYZW01039911.1:2895-13476 GCA_013401315.1 Balaeniceps rex | reverse complement strand
TGACAGTTGCTATTATAGGCATAGGCTTTGCAATGAAGTTTCCTGCACAGGGAATCTTCACTAGGATACTGACACAAATTTCTTTACTGAAAGCTTCAGCTTACTTAGCAGACAGTAAGAGAATCATATTATATTACAGACAACTCTAAATTCTAATGTACACCTACCTTAGCTTTTTATGCTAACTATATTACTTAATTAACTTTTTTTTTAAGGATTGTGCTTTTTATAGATGTATACAATGTTTTATATATAATAATACCTATATTTGTAATTTTAAAATACTTTTGCAGTAGGAAAAGGGGCTAAGCCCTTTTTAACCAGATTTTAAATGTGCAGCAATTTATCCTATCACTTTTGAAAAATGTGTTTGTACACATCAGTTCAGCTATTGCTGAGTTTTCACAAAATAAGTATGTGAATTGAGATTTCAAACACTCCTGAAATCATCTTACAGGTTAGAAAATGGGATTGTCAGTAGCCTGTTTCTCTAAGGCAAGATTTCTCGTGATGTGAATTTTAGCATAACTGCATTCAACAAGTGGTTCAAATGCACCTTACACTTGGTTCAGTGCTCATGGAGAGAGGTTGAACATTACTAAGTTCTCTCTGCTGCTGTTTCCCTATGAAAAAGATGATGTCCTGCTTGCTCAGATCATGCATAGTCCCAGCACTATCAGCTGACGACTACTGAAATCACAGTGACCACTATAATGGCTCAATCTTACGTTATTTTCATGAAAATTGGATGAGTCTTATCATGAAACATGGATGAATGCCAAGGCCAACAGCACAGTATTTCGCATTTTTCTAATTAACTGTATCTTAACTTTAAGAGTGACATAAGCTTAAAGCAAACAGAAAGTTGTAATTCTTTCATAGTACCCTAGGGACCAGGAACCTATGGTACAAGTGTGACTTTTACTGAAAGGAAAGCTTTTGGTCCTTCAGATACCGTGTCCTGTTGCTACTGATTTCTTTTTTTAATGTTTGGCCATCTTATATTCTACAGCATCTTTTACCAAATCTCTAAAAGGGATGGGTTAACAGATGCTCAGCTGCCTGTACTGCCTACATTGTACATGCAAATACCGTTCTGAACCGTGTTTAATAAACATGGCATATTTTAGATTTTCCCCACTCTGCTTCCTTTAGGAAGATAATGGTTAAAACATTGGTCTTAGAACAGATGCTGTAATAGGGTATCCAGAGGACTCAGCATAATTGTGTATGGGTTTGCTTTCATGAAGACTCACACTCGGCATTTCTAAAATTTATACCAATATAGAAAGCTAGGTAATGCTGACTATTAACAACAACCTCAAGGGAAGCTCATAAACCAGTAATCTCTCAGATTACATACTCCTGTTCTACTATGAGATCCTTAAATTATTATCAGCAGCTTCATGGAAAGCAACAGTTGATAAAAAGAGAGAAAGCTAATGTATATTCCACTACTTTACAAGGCAAATAAATTCTCTGTAAGGTCACATTACAGTCTTCATTTTAAATCACTCTTGGCGGGCGGGGGAGGCATTCACAACTTTCACCATCTGCTTAATATTCTTTAAAATTTAAAAAAAAAAAATAATAATAGCACAGGACTTCCTTAACCTCCAAAGAGTAAGAGGTAATCCTGAGAAAAATATCATTTTACCCATTTAAAAATGTATTTGTGTAAGCTTTTCCACTTGTTTGCAACCCCCCCTTTAATTATCACTCTCTTACTGCAGCTCCCCAGGAACTTTTCACAGACAAACCTTGCAATGCTAACCACAAGGGTTAAAACAAGCCTACATTAAAAAACTAAACCAAGAATGGTCTGTTGGTCTGCTAGCTGACTCGGGACCAATTCCGAGCAGCACATGCAGCAGGAGAAAGCAGTGTTGTGGGAACAAACATGCAAGTAGGGAAGCTTAAAGTTTTCACAGAGATAGTGCACAAGTTAAAACCACTTGTAGTCACCAGATCAATTTTTCCCTAAACAGAGAGAAATTTGAAGTGCATTCATGTAAATCAGCTTGAATTTTAATGAATAAAAACTGTTTAGAAATCAGTGGGAGTGGGAGGGGAAATCAATGAGGTTTTAAGGTCAGGCGATGCCACTGAACCCAGATAGCCCAACGCATGACATGCATCTTCAACCTGTCACTCACCAATCTCAGTTCTTCCCAGCTGGATTCAGCAGATGAACTGGATAAACTGTCCCTTTTCAAGCTGCTGAACACTGATAGCTTGAACTGCATTTGTTTCAGACCACTTAAGTTCTCTCGGCCTTTTTAAATAGCTATGCATTATTCTGCAGATGTAGAAAATGAAGTGTCAAGTATTAATACATCATTACATTTTGAGATAAGGACAACTGAACTTGTCCCTCTGCAAGTTCAGCAGGCAGAATAACAGAGTTGCCCTCATTTTTTTTTCAGGAAAAATGGAAGCAAGGAGAAAAAGTAGAAGATGAAAAGCATGTGCAGCTTCAAATTCCTCCAGTAAATAGTTTTTCCACTTCACTCAGAAAACTACCATGTAATATCATGTATTTTTTTCAAATTGCACTTTATTCCTCATAATCAGGTTTTTCTCATTTTTTTCCCCCCTCTTTGAATGCCTGTCTGTCTAGCTACCATTTCTTCTCACACCCACCTAAATAATTTTTTTTCCTTAGAACTTAAGCAATTTCAATTGTTTTAAGGTTTATTACATTTGCCTTAGGTTTTGCTTAGCTAAAATACATATATCCAGCTCATAATTCCCTATAAATAACTCTGCAACTTTCCTTTGAGCTTTATCCAAGTCATAATAGCATCTAGCTCCAAAACCAAGCTCATTGGAGCCCTATACTTTAGAGGAGGGAAGTTACAACTGCCCAGCATCTCTGTTTTTCATACAATAAGTTGCAAGAGTCTTTCTTTGCTACCACATGGCCTCACTTGGTTTTCACTTCACTCTTCACAGTCCCCTCTGACACCACTATTTTCACTAGTTCTTCCTTGGATTGGATTTCCACATTCCAGTGATATCAAAGTAATGACGTTATCTTCTATCCATATTTCTTGGTTCTTGGTTTTTTGGTATTATTTTTTTTATCTGCCTATGAACAAATATTCAGAGAAATTCTTCACTTTTGATTCCAGTTTAAGTTTTGGTTTTGTAGTCTTCATAATCTGAAGCACACATTTTCCACCTCTTTTTCTGATAAAGATAACAATATCAAGAAACTATAATACATTAGCACTGTGCTTCAGCCTTGCCCTTCTCAGATTCAAGTGAACTAAAGTCAGGCCTCCTGAATTTGAATTGCCTCCTAATTCAAATATTGCATGACGTAAACTTAGTTCAGCAGTGTCGTGGTTTAGCCCCACTCGGCAACTAAGCACCACGCAGCCGCTCGCTCACCCTCCCCCTCCCCGGTGGGATGGGGGAGAGAATCGGAAGGGCAAGAGTAAGAAAACCCACGGGTTGAGATAAGAACAGTTTAATAATTGAAATAAAATAATAATAATAGTAATAATAATGATAATAATAATAATAATAATAATAATAATAATAATAATAATAATAATAATAATAATAATAATAATAATAATAATAATAATAATAATAATAATAATAATAATAATAATAATAATAATAATAATAATAATAATAATAATAATAATAATAATAATAATAATAATAATAATAATAATAATAATAATAATAATAATAATAATAATAATAATAATAATAATAATAATAATAATAATAATAATAATAATAATAATAATAATAATAATAATAATAATAATAATAATAATAATAATAATAATAATAATAATAATAATAATAATAATAATAATAATAATAATAATAATAATAATAATAATAATAATAATAATAATAATAATAATAATAATAATAATAATAATAATAATAATAATAATAATAATAATAATAATAATAATAATAATAATAATAATAATAATAATAATAATAATAATAATAATAATAATAATAATAATAATAATAATAATAATAATAATAATAATAATAATAATAATAATAATAATAATAATAATAATAATAATAATAATAATAATAATAATAATAATAATAATAATAATAATAATAATAATTGTAATGAAAAGGAGAACGAGAGAGACAAACAAAACCCAGGGAAAAGAAAACAAGTGATGCAACCGCTCACCACCCGCCGACCGACACCCAGCCAGTCCCCGAGCAGCGATCGCTGCCCCCCGGCTAACTCCCCTCGGTTTATATACTGAGCATGACATCATATGGTATGGAATAGCCCTTTGGTCGATTTGGATCAACTATCTTGGGCTGTGCCCCCTCCCAACTTCTTGTGCACCTGGCAGAGCATGGGAAGCTGAAAAAGAAAGTCCTTGACTAGTCTAAGCATTACTTAGCAACAACTAAAACATCAGTGTGTTATCAGCATTCTTCTCATGCTAAATCCAAAACACAGCACTATGCCAGCTACTAGGAAGAAAAGTAACTCTAACTCAGCTGAAACCAGGACAAGCAGCAAACTTTTACTGTACTGCCTTATGCCCCTACTCACGTCCTCTATACTTTCCGTCTCCCTCTAGTCTTCTAATACTTTCATTAGTATGATTAGTATCCTTCCATTAGATACCCACTGCAAAATAAAGCAAACATCCACAGAGTTCCATTCTGGATACAAGTGGTACATAGTTGACACCCTACACTGGACAACAGGAATTCCCCAGACAATACTCAAAAAAAAAAAAAACCAAAAATCAACACAGAAACAAACCCCAGACAACTACAATCAAAGATACTTATTCTGACTCCTGGCTTAGCCATAGAGATCTTTTGAATTTTTCCACATAGTCATGCTGCATGCACAGTTTCTAACAGCGAGTTGTGAATTTGATCTAGGAAGGGGCAAATATCCAGAGGATACATCGGATTTCATGCTGTGAAAGCTATTCTTTCTCCCCTTCTCCTGCCAGATAAGTGTATATTTATTTGTACACACACATACACTTGCATGCACTTCCACTTAACCCTCCAGCCCCTGAGTTTGCTTCTTTTATCTTCAGCAATAAGAGGGAGAACTGTCACTTTATAGTGGAAAGTTGCATTAGTTCTTACAAAGTGGTATAGATTTTTATTTCAGGACCACCGTTTTAATATGATTGTGGGAAGCATATACCATCACTCCCTATTTAGATGACGAATGGGTATAAATATCTCAAATAGGAGGTTACACAAGGAATTATTAAATACTCTGGGTCATATGAACATGAGTCATGTTGGAATAAAATCCCAAGCTATTTTAAAAATATCTTTCCATTTAAAAGTACAGATTATCTACCATTCTTTCATTAAAAGATAAATTAAAAAATGTAGGATTATCCTATAAAAGGAAAAGAGTGAGTTGATCATTAATAGAGTGCTATACTTCAGTTAAAAAACCCCAGCCTTGCAGATGCATAACCTATCAGTGTTTTGCTCAAAGAAAGAAGAACTAATTCATGAAAATTTCTAGCTATGAAACCTCATCAGTGTTACTGTTCTAAATGGCATCTAATGGGACCAAAATAGACCTTTTACATGAACTTTTGTTGCCACCATCCCAAGATCTATTCCTGCACTCAGTGAATTCAGTCACTGTTTTGAAGTTGCTTTTAAAGCAACTAGCTTTTTCAAGAATTAAAAAACCCAGTACACATGCATTTCTTACCTATGGGTAAAAATGGGTTAAAAAGAAAAAAGTATCACAAAACATCATTATCTCATTCATATGTCCATAACTATGCAAATATAAATTCATCGGTTGACTTCACGTGGGACAGTGTGGCATTAGGACTGAGCAATACTTCAATGCTCACAGTTTTAAAAGTGTGTATTTAAAATTCTGTTGTGACTGACAATGTTCCACCAGACAAGCTGGCAAAAGGTATCATAATTGCCTGTATTTGCAAGTTAACAAATTTCTTCTCATACATACTGTGGGCTCCATAGAAAAAATACCTAACAGTATAAATATATAGCAACAACAAGACATCCTCAATAGCAACTAGTGCTTTGAAAGAAAAGTCATCTGTAGAAACATAACTTTTTTTAAGGAAAAAATTTAGATGTAAATATATATATTATATAAAATATATATCTATATATAAAATATATATGTGTGTGTCTTCCAAATCCTTCTCTTGCATATAAATGCTTCAGCCAAAATTTTTGCGCTGGTACAGATAAATGGTTTACATTAGTTGAACTTTCAAGAATAAAAACACATGTGAGTCCACTCGGAGGTAACATTTTGCCATAATCCAAGATTAGGAATTGCAACTGGAACGTACAATCTTGAATACCCCAGAAATTTGCTCAAGTCTCCACATCCTTACTTTACTGTAGTGTTCATTATCCTTGTCCTACAGTAGCTATTTTTTTGATGTCTGGACTGTAGACCTAACCCACAGAAAGAAAAAATAATTGTCGACATGGTAGAGAAAAACTACATCACACAAATCCGCCTCAGTGTAGTCATAATTATAGGGTTTCCAAAAGAAAAAAGAAATTGTTAAAATAATGTGAACACTGGACAAGAACAACTAACCTCACAAGAAATATCACTGCTACTTTAGGTGTGTTTCCCAGCATCCCATGATCCTGCAAGATGTCAAAAAAAATACAGATTCTACAGATTCATTCAAATGTTGCCAAGAAACAACTGCATCTCAAACAGCAGTTTTGAAAGAAAGGAAGCTCAAGTTTACAATGTCACAAAACATTACACAAGCACATTTCCTCCACATGCCAGGTGTATCTAGCAAAAATACAGATACATCGAAATAGCAGGTGGTCTGCATTAGAGAAAGTTTAACAGACATGTTCCAGTACCAAAAAAACATTTTCTTACTGCTGAGAATAACTAGTTTATATTTGACATTCTGAGGAAATAATAAACTGTATTCCATCTTTAAAAATCTGTGTTATTCAGAAAATTTCTTCTAATGTACCACAATACAGAGAAAATTACATATTGTTTAAAAATACTGAATGATGCAATAATACTAATATAATAACTGAAGTACATGTCAAACCTCTCATAATTCATGGCTGGTCTTTTGTTTCGGCAAAAAGGTCTAAACAAAAGAGAAAAAGCAGGCTTAATAGTATTTGCAATACAAAGACAAAGCAATGTGTAAAATGGCTTTTTAGCACAGCACAGTCTATTTTATCTTCTCAAAATGGGCCCTGACAATGGGCTGCTTCACAGTATAGCAGCATACCTGCTTTTTCCAGGCTAAATGCTTTGGCTTACACTAACCACAGGCTTAGGCTGAATGACACCAAATTATTTCAATCGGTTGCAGTCTTATCCTAGCCATTCCAGTTTATCTAGTATTTTGCCTTTCTCAAGCAGATGTATTTATCATCTTCTGCATCTGCTCTTCTGTATCTGCCATTTCTTTCATTTTTCCATTCCTCCACATGAGAGGAACTAATAAGCCTTCCCTTTCCTCTTATTTCCACATCCTCTCTGATCAGTTCTTACATTCTTTTCCATCTCAGTTTCTCATTTATTCCCCACCTGTCTATATCCTTCTATATACAAAGGCATAGGAACCACACTCAAAGACCGAAGTACCACTTGCTAATACACTTTTCACTAGAATGTTTTCCTGCTGTGAATTCAGCTTAGTTCTTTTTAAGCACTTTGGGATTCAGAACCAAAACTCTAGTAAGCAATGTCATAAAATTCTTCAAGCAACTACCCCATTACATACAAAAACTTCCCGATATATTATTTGGGAATTTTGGGTTTTTTTTTTAACCTTCATCTAGCATAACAAAGAGGCAAAGATGTCCTTCAAATCCTGTGCTATTGGCTTTGGAAGCAAGTAATGAGCAGCAGGAACAAGGATGGATGAGAATACAGTGTTATGAAGAAACAACAAATTAAATTATTTAGCAGCTTAACATTGGACCTGTGACCATGCTAATGAGGAACACCACAAACACACAATTCATGAAGCAGAGTGAGACAATGCTCTGTTTGCACGAGGAGAGCACAGAGTTGGAACTAAACACACTCTTTAGCTGAACTGTTTATCTACAGAACTTCAGATTTATGCAGAGATTAAAACCATTACTTAAGAACACTCAACCACTGCTTCTCCACAGGAGGCTTGTTATTAAGATGTACGTGGTGGGTCTCTGCTGTGGAAACAGCTGATTACAGTAGTCAGGTCAAAGAAGTCAACACCAACATACTAGCAAGAGGAGTAGAGCACCACTATCTAAGGCTAGCCAACACATGCAGAGATTAAATGTCAACTTCCATCCTTCCACAGCTTCGTTTAATAAAAAAGACCCCTTGGGATCTTTAAGGGGAAAATGTTTTCAAGAAACATTTTCTTTGTCTCTGTTTCCTGAGGGATACACTAGCAGGGACTCCTCGGTCAGAGCAATGTTCTGAAAAGAGGTCCAAAGTAACATAAGCAGGATCACTCATTCACTGGGGTCAAGGAGAAGATTCCCAATGACTTCAGCAAGCACCAAGATGGGTTCTGTCTCCACAGTCATTGTACAAAGCTGATTGTTTGATCGCAGTCCTTTCTTTTTTATTTATTTGGTTGGTTTTTAAACTAATTGTCTGAGGTTATTTATAACTTAAAAAACCCCTGGTCTTTCAGACATACAGCTAAGAAAGGGAAGAAAAGACACAGCCCAGTGAAGCGAAGTACAGTTTTGCAGGCCAGCTGAGAACACAGTCTTGCATTACCACATCTTCCAAGAGAGAATTAACTCAATTTTCACATGCACATGTGAACTACCAGGTGAACTACAGTCTAAAATCAAGAGAGGTATATGTTTCAATAGTCAAAACTTTGTCATTAATACGATAGTCAAGTATACACAATTCAGAGCATTTTATCATTAGCAGGAGATATAGTACAGGCACTGTTACAGCGGGTGACACTGAAATTATCATGTCTGTTACTTCCAGAAGAAAGTCAAATAATTAAATTTAAAAAAAGAAGAAAACCAAAACACTGTAACTTTGTCCTTGTAACAAAGCCTGAAATTACATTGAAATGACAGGTTTAACTCTAAAATGACAAAAAACCAAAGCATCAAACCGAGACACTCATTCTATGTTTTATTCTGCAAAGGTGACAAGGATGCTGTTTGTTCACTGTGAGTTGCTGAGATAGCGAGGTTAAGTTGGGCGTCCTTGACACTGCTTCTGGCCTCTGCCATTTAAACCCTCCAGGGAAAGGCTGTTTAGGAGGTAGAGCAGGGTACTATTGTACCAGCTCAAAAAAGATAAATAGCCATTATTGTATCTGTCATGCTTTGCAGATTTTTTCACAGACATTAATAACAAGATCTACACCTTTCAGGGCACCTCATTAAGCCTGAAACTTAATGTAGTCCATCGTGATGATCATCTGATGACAAAGCAGGTGTTCTGAAGTCATTAGGATGATTTTGATGCTATAAAGAGAACCTCACACAGAACGCACGTGGAATGCAACTGCAGCCACTAAACAGAGTGAAAGAAGAATTGATCTTTGCAGCAGTTGGCGAGAGAATTGGCTTTACAAAAAGCTGGCACAGACCTGCAACTCTTTTTTTGCTTGCCATGGCTCAGGAGGCTACTTGTGTCAGACCAGACACAGTCATAGAGCTACAGGATTTGGTTAGGTAAATGGTGTAACTGCTGCTTTGTGACCAGAGCAATCTTACACAAGCAGAGCAGCAGACAAGGTAAAAGATCCTACTTTTTTATTTCCTGGGAAAGAGTTATGTCTATATTTTCCACATCAAATCAGTATTGGATCTAAATCCCAAGTAATGGAGTATAATGCGACAACAGCACTTTACTGAAAGCTGAGATTAATGCAGACATATAAAAATTTAAAACCAGTTCAAAATATTCTTGACAAACCTTTCACTATTTTGCTGGATTTAGTGTGTGGGGGTTTGTTTTCCTTTTTCCCCTTTTTTTTTAAAAAAAAAANCCCAGCCTCTGCATACCCTTTTTTTTTAAAAAAAAAAAAAAAAAGCAGTGAGGCTTCTCATATTAGCTTTTGGGGAAAGCATTTATAGGATTCAGTGTCTGCAGTTCAGTGTGAAGTTTTGAACAGAGCAACATTAAGCTGATAAATGTGTGACTAATTCATGGATTATTTAAATAGCATGCACAATACTACACGGACACTACTCAGATTTCTAGAGCTAAAGATATGTCCATGTTCTTTTAGTAAATTCCTGCTTTTACAGGGATAGAGATTAATATTTTGTAACCAGTCTGTAATGGAATTGTTTACAAAATTTAATTTCAACAGCATTACTAGTTTTGTGTGTGTTTACATATTTATAGGGCTAAAGATGCAACCATATGCATAAATTAAAGCTTATGTGACCCAAAATTTGTAGTACATTACACATCACCTTTCACTTCACTACGTTTGTTATTCCTGAAAACTTTGCTTGGTTCTAGCCATGTTCAAAGGTTTTCCTTCAAAACCATCAGCTAAACCCTAAGTTTTGCTGTTACAGCATTTTCGATAAAAATATTTTATATACATACAT